>JAUKPT010001513.1:0-15122 GCA_032273505.1 Nanomia bijuga
TTGCCTTTAGGGGGGGTTGTGTTTTCTAGGGGGGGTTCCAACCCCCCATGAAACTATGATTTCAATGAACATCATGATTTCAAGGGTTATATGGGAGCCTGATTTTGGAAGTAGTGTGTGGGGAAAACACAAACATTATTTTGGCTGGAAATTTAATTTTTGAATGCAACTTTTTTTGCCAAAAATGCTCTTTTTGACATAGTGAAATATCATTACATTTAGAAATTGAGGTGGAGACACTGCCATGTTCAATAAAATCACCAAAAATTGAAGAAAAACCATACATCGGTAATGACAATAATGGAATACAGCCGGTAAGTCGAAATCTTCATATCTATTGAACATGTTGTTGATTACGGGGAAAGTATGTATTTGTTAATATTTCTCGTTTTAATAAACTCGAGGACCTTCCTCCTAAAGCATGTTGAGGGGTCATGCTTCCCCTCTCTAAAATATTGACAGACACATTTAGACATTTTCTGTGCTCTTTAAGTGAATTTTTTTGATGAAAATATTTTATGTTCTAATTTGCTCCAAAAGATCAACGAGAGGGAGGTATTTAGTTGGTGTAGATGTCTAGAATTTAAAATGTCATCCTCCCCTCTCCCTCATCCATAAGCCAAATCAGTTTAAGAGTGTAGTCTATAAGTATGTACAACGTCCCTATCAAATGCTTGGATGTTTTGGTTTTGGGTTTTAAATACACTGGATTAGGGAGGGGAAAAATTTCTTAAAATCATTATTTATCATAATTATCAAAGTACTTAAAAGTATCAACAAGAAAGCTTTTAAAAAACATTTTGTCGTAAATTTCTATTAAATTCCATCCATTGAATTATGAATATAAAAATACTTTTATGTAGTTGTAATATTAATATTTGTTGACTAGGATTAAACAAAAATACAATTGATATTGATTATTTACAAAAAATAATAAAAGTATAAAACAAATAGGTAATTTTTGATCATTTATAATGAGGTCTTTTCAAAAAATGATTTGTATTTCACATATATGTGTGATCTACTTATAAATATCTCTACATTGTATATCTATAAAATAAAATCTGGGGTATAGTGTGCAATGGTAAATATGGATTAAGAAATTTTTGTCTGATGTGTGTATAGTGTATAGTGGCGATTTAGAATGAAATGTTCTATGTCTTCGACTTTCCCACAAGAACATAATCTATCCTATTCAGTGGCGGATCTTGAGTGTATTCAGTGTATTTATGAGTACACTCGTTTTAGAGCAAATATTACTTTTTTGAGTAGAATAATGATAATAGAACATAAATGAGTTCTTAAAATCTGAACAATTTTTAAGTGAAATTATTTTTGAAGATACTCAGAAGAAAGCCCAGATCTGCCACTGCTATTTTCAAATCTTCCAAAATCAATCAATAAAATTGTTGAGAAGTATCATAATCTCAAACCAAAATCTATGACATGGCCTGACATAATGGTTTTGAAATGTGTCAGACTGAAGGCTGCAGCAAAGCTTATTTTAAAGATGGATGGTTCTCAGTGTATTTGTTTAACTCAAATATTTGAACTCATGTCGCTTTATTTATTTGGAAAACAAACATCAATTCAGATATTTTACAAGATGGGAATGTGTATTAGAATGCTTTAAAAGAAAGTTTTGATGCTATTTAAATTGCAATAACTATAAAAATAGTATAGATATCTTTGAAAATATTTTATGACAGTTGCTTTATCATTAATTCTTTGAAATCTATTTACTTTTTTCTGAGTATAACCAATTGATTCTTGTTGATTCAATGATTATCTGTATTAAGTTGTTCTTTTCAACAATATTGCACAACTTGTTGTACTTGGCAGGTCCATTATCCTTCGTCTAGTTTTTGTTGATTTGATTCAAGGTAATTCACTAATAATCCCATTAGTATGCAGCCTTAGAATCCAGTTTGATGAACTGTCAATTAAATGCCTAAATTACAGATGCATTCAGGTAAAAAGCAATCAAATAACCAGGGCGGCATTTTCGGTACCCGAAAAAGTCAGTACCTGCCCTCAAAATTCCAAATTCCACATCATACGAGATATTCTATCCTGATCTTCTATTTTGTACCTAAAAAGGGGTTTCATAATTATATTATTATCAATTTTTGTAAATTTTTGTTTCTCAAGTATTGTTTAATCTTTATTTTTGTTTCACTAATAATCTATTTAGAAGAGTATCCTCTTGCCCAATTTTGATCTAAATCATTTGTTTGTTTGTACATACTTATATACTTGTTATTATTTTTGGAATCGTGTTTGTTCAATAACAACTTTATTACACACCAATCACAAATAACATGAAATTGAAACAAATAATATCGAGTTTTCTGTCTCCACACCTTCGCCGATTCTTTTCGTTATTATCATGTTATTCAAATGAAGATGATTGTTATATTTTCTTCTCTGATATAAAAAATTTTTTGTGCTGAAAAGTACCTTAGAATAATTCGTACTTCCCATCAAAACCTTCTTTACATAGATATTTGTTATATGCCTGAACTATCTGTTTGTAATAGATTTCAATCAAATGTAAAATGCCTGTAATGTTTTTAACAAGCTGCTGCTGAATGGTGTGATCGAACAGACTAGTTTCCCAATATGCCAACATATTTCGTATCTCAAATGTTTCAGTGACATGAAATGTTTACAGTATATTTCATAATGGATTTCAAAACTTAGGCTAGTTTAAGGCTGTTGATTGGTTAGATGTTACATCATAAAGAACCTGTAAAAATCTTACTAAATATTCTTATTTCAGAAAATTTCTTCGTCATTTAATATTCAAATGATCAGCCAAACCTCTAAAAAGTTAGTTTATCTCATGATAAGTACAAAACAAACTTAAACAAATTAAACTGTGTACTCTCACAGATGACTGAGATGGCTAATAATTTAAATATTGCTTTGTAGAAAAATGTGTATGCGCAAACAATTATGCGTTATGAAATAATTAAAGACCATTATGTAAAAAGTAAAAGATTGCATACACTTAAGTAAGAGGAATTAGTCTGTAAGTACGTTACTTAGTGCAGTAGTTATAGCAACCAAATTTTCCATTTTTTGGTGTGAGGTGTGAACCCATGAAAAAGTCGGATACAAAAGTTAATTGGTTTGACGAAGGTCAAACTAGTTTGAACTTTATCATTGTTCCTTTGTGTCATTCAATAAGGTAAACACAAGTGAATAGATAAGTCTCAATATTTTCCAAAAGAAATAAGTCTAGCAGGGGCTCACCAATAATGACAGAAAAATGGTCACTGCAAGATTTTTATTTTCCAGAAATATCGGTTAGTCTGCAAGGACTTTTTGTGAGATCCACAGTAGAAGGGCCTGTCACTACCCAATCAGTGCAGTCGTTGGCTCCAGAAATGGGATGGCATTCTGTAATCGTTTCATAGAACTTGGCATCTTTTGGCACTGGATTATTTTTTCGAGCACCTGCAGGACTTTTTTCTGGACTTGTTTTTTTACGTGTTGGCGAAGGATATACCTCCAAGTACAATGAAGTCCAAAATTAATGTATTCAGTATTTTTCAAGTATTCTGGAAACTGATTTATATACTTTGGCGACTTCTTTAATATATGCTGTATATTTTCTTTGTTAGAATGGAAATCCAGTATGGATGAGTCCTGAAAGTACACATGAATTAGGTAAGCAAAATTATATTTATTAACTGGATGAAATTTGATTATTCTGGCTTAAAACACTCCATTTTTCTTAATATCCTACTACTTTTTACATGTTTTTCTTTGACAATTTAGACAAAAGAAGGGGAAAAGATGAGTCAGTTTTGCCCACATTTTGTTGATCTCCTCATTTTTTAACAATGAAGCTAATGTGTGAGGAGGGGAAAATCTAGTACAAAAATTTCCTGCTGAATTATGTTGCTTAATTTTTATACACTGAAAAGTGTTAATTCTTTTTTAAACTGAAGCATTTAAGAATAAGATTCAAGATAAGATTATATTTTTCTGAAAACTATTTTTTTTGGACTGACCATTCTCTGAGGTGTATGCTAATGAACGATGATATCTCTTTTTAAGTATATTTTATTTTCATGCATATTATGTTATGTAAGAATGAAGCTGTTCATTTATTATTAAAAATCAATGTCGATCAAACTAATTATCTTTGATTCACTCCTGATTCGCATCCGTACATTGTTAAATAACCCATCCTCACTTGTGGCCTAAATTATTCATTAGGTATCGTCTATAAATTATCAGTAAATTAGCTGTTTTATCATTGGTTGGAAATTACATCAACCAGAAACTGATTGGTTCACTTAAAAATGTTGCTTGTTTTAATAATCTTAAGTTCTGTCTAAAAGAACGAAGTGTGACATTTGTAACTGAACTAATCAGTTTCTAAATGATGTGATTTCAACAGTGTGTTAGCTGCCTACGTTACGAAAGCAAAGACGAAGAACCCATCTTGAAATGTCAAACAACAAACGAAAAGCTTAAAGAAATGGCTTCAACCAATGATTTCAACCAATTAAACATCACATTTACCAATAACATGTTAACTAATAACTTGTAGTCAATTCCTTCGTTAGACCTTCAGACCTTCAGACACACAAGGGCGCCAAAATACAAAAAAAAAATTAATAAGACTGAAATTACTTCAAGAGATTGACTACAAATCATAGGTAAATTAAGAAGCACTGTCTGTCATAGTTGGACAACCTGGATAGTGATGTAGTTAGAATTGTTAGTCCTCTGGTTATTTTGTTGACACCAATGATAAAAATAAGTGTGCAAAATATCTTTGGCCAAAATCAAATATTGATGTAGATTTGGTACCTCAAATGTTCGTACCAGAATATTGGCTTTTATTCTGGAACGAACTTTGAGCAACCTCTTATACCATTGCCATATTTCTTCTGTGACTCCAGAAATGACCCTGGTTCAGGATGCATTTAATATTAATGTATTCATAAAATTAAAAATTGATTAGGACATGCCTCTAATACTTTAATGTCAGATAATGTCGCGGTCAGAAAAAGTCTTGGAAATAAAATGTTGCACAAAATTTTGCGCAACTTTCGCAACATTTTCTGACCGCAACTATTTTTCCTATGGTGCGACTTTTAATTCCCGCGACTTTTTTATTTTGATTGTTTTTTTCAATTGTTCTTGTAATATTCTTTCCATTTTCTGTGACATTAAATTCCCTCAACTTTTCCTGATAAATGTTGTGCAACTCCCTGCGCGACTTTTGCAACTTTCTGACCAAGACAATATCTTACATTAAAGTATTTTAATTATTTTCTTAATTTTGGCAAGCTATTCATGACTAAATAATTTTCAACTGCATATATTGGGGGCCAGATCTTTGATGTTGCCGGCAGTCTGTATCAGGACTATCTCTTGAGTTTACGGAAAAGAAATAACGGCGCTGGGTAACAGGTTGAACCTTGAGGTACCAAATCTACGTCAATATTTTATTTTGTCCAAACATATTTATTATAAATTTACAAATTTACACAATTATTTCTATTATCGGTGAGGACAAAATAACCATTTTGGCGACATCACTATCCCAGGTGCCCCACTCTTAATTATTCAATTCCTTAGGTTTTCAATTGTTGATGTCTTTTGGTGTTTATATTATGGGTACGCTGTATTTTTATACTCGGACAAACCGAGGGTTGAATCACTCATTTAAAAAGCATACAAGATTTCTGGAAAAACAATATAATTTTCAGGGATAGCGTACAAAATTTCTGGTGAGGGATTTGCCCCTCGAGACAAACACTGCTGCACAAACTGAAAACTTATTTTTCTTTCTTTCTTTAGACTTTCCTAATAATGGAACTCATGACGAGGTTTGTTATCTTTAATTTGTCTTTTTATTTAACAGTTTTCTTTATACGATTTATGCCAATTAAATAGTTTTGCAGCTGATAGAAGACCGAGAAAATAATTAAATGCTAAGCAACTTCCAAGGCTCATAATCTTTCTATTGTTAAAATCTTTCTTTTATCTGAGATTAAGATTGGATGCTTATGAGATTTTTTTAATTTTAAATGGCAAGTAAACCAAAAGAATTTTCTTTCCAAATGTTAAAATCTGTAAGATTGTTCAGTTTTGAATAATGCTCATTCAGTGATGGAAATAAGGGAAATTAAGGGATCATCGCCAAATTTCGGCTATTCTATTACATCATCAAGATTTTGATGATGAGCCAAAAGAGTGTTTTCCGGATGGGGCGGAAAGAGGGTACAGTTTAGCTGGGGTTTGGATGGCCCTGTAACTCCCCAACGAGGCTCGAAATTTCTGCCATTTTAGCTTATTTACAGCCATTTTAGAACATTTCCTGTCTATTTTTTTTCTCTAAATCCAGATATCATTTTAACAATTTTTTTATTTATTTCCTCCAATTGTTTTCTTGATCGCCAGCGGCTATTTCCATTTCTGCTGCTGTTATGATGTACCTCACTGTCTTTTAATATTTTAAAATGTTCCATGGTAAGGAACATAAAAACCCAACCAAAAAGAATTTTGCATGAAATTAATAAATTATTAAATTATTATTTTTCATCATTTCATTTGTTTACTTTCTTTTTAGCTTATGTTCGATGAATTGGGCAATCTCCCAATGGGTAAGTGCTTGGCCATCTTTATGTAAGGTCTGGTATGCTGCCATCAGAATTTTATATCTTAGAAACTATTCAACCTTTTCTTCTGAAAATTCACACATTTATTTGTAACAGTGAGTGAAGTAATGCATGCGAATGTCAAGGTGAATAAAAATAATTATAAGGTGTTAAGTCATTATTTTGCCAGTCTTTATTATTTTAGTATGTTATTTAATGTTTTAAAAGTTTTTCTTCTTTTAAACCCGATTATATAAATTATGTTTCCTATAATCTGGACAGCAGATTAACGATATTTAAATCTACAATTCTACCAAATAAAAAGTATAAAGCATATCATTAGGAGCTGTTATGGCATAGTAAAGTTTTGGTGGGGTGGGGGCAGATAATAATTTCTATTTTCTGACAGCGAAATCTTGTGAGTATCCTTAATGTTAGAACAAGTATTTCAAATGTCAGGCTTGTACGTTGAATAGTTTTTAAGATATAAAATTCTGACGGCAACATATCAGGTCTTATGTAAAGATGGCTATGTTTTTTTTTGTGATTTAATCTGTGATATCTTACTTACTATCAAACACAGGATTACATGTATTTAGATCTGGATACACTTGATTAGTTCTACGAAGATGAGGGAACTTACTATCCCTTTCTCTATGCTCTGTGTATTTCATTGTATTTATATCTAAGAAAAGCTGCTATGAGATTTAGAGAATGTAATATCTTGTGTTTCATGACATAATAATGGGTGTCATATAGGAGCACCCCATTATGTCAAATGACAAAGGGTAAGAAGCATAAACTTCTATCAATGTAAATGGTTTTGAAAATAAATTTTGGTATTGTCGCCAGGTTTCTCCACCGTTTGATTGGTTAAAAATTACAGCATCAGGAAGCTGATTGGCTCAATTCAAAATGTCACAATTTGATGTTTTAATAAAATCAAAAATGATGAAAACATTTCTGCTTGAACCAATTAGTATCTTGTTGACGTAATTTTTTTAATTTGGGGACAATGCCTTATTTACACTATCATTTTTAATGACCATTTCTTTTTGTCGCCTTGACAAGAACTGAGATATATAATGAGTTGATTTAAACTAATATACTTAAAAGTGATGTCCTAAATGCTAAGTGTCACCTGTCCGCTGTCCGCGAGGTCCGCAACATTGTTGTACACTGTTTGCAGACAAATTACTAGAAAATGACTCATGATATGATAAAACGAAATGCGTTTTTTATGATTTGATTTCAATTTTGAAATTAATTATAAACAGGTAGGTTGGAAATGGGAATTAAATTTTGCAATGATTTTTTCGAAAAATGTTTGTGTTGCAAAACTTAGTTCCTGAAAATCTTGATACCATTTTTTGGAATTGTGTTTCTTAATCTGATTTAGATCCTTCATTAGATGGTATTCAAATTGAGGTAAGATCTTTTTTATTCATTTATTTCATTGATTTAATAATGACCCAATTTAGTTTTTTGGGATAGGTAGGTAAGGTAAGGGGTCAGTTAAAGTTAACTCGTACCATGGGATAACAGACTTTGTCCATAATGGGAAGGGGGTCAAAATGCTGGCTGTTATTAAATGCAAATAAGAAGTCGTGATCGAACTTATTCGTTTCTAAAACATCGTCATTTTGCTTTCTGCTAAAAAATTTCTGTCATGAAAAGTCACTTTTGACCATTTATAACCAGTTATTGGCTATTTTTTGTTTAGTCTTTGACGAAAGTTGGCTAGATATAAAACAACTTTATTTGGATTTGGTTGTTCTTATCTTTTGGCTATCTTTCCTATGTATAATTTTTTATTGTCTATTGTCTAAAACCCGTGTACCTCAGAGTAGTAGGGTGTACCTTGCCATCATCTGAGAACATCACCTCGAAAAAAAACGAATTTATTTTGGCCCTTGTCAAGGGGTTGTCTTCAAAATAATCGATAAAGTCTGTTATCCCAGAGTGTAATCGAACTTTGACCGACCCCTAAGGTTTTTGATGAAACAGTCATGCAAAGTAGTAACAGTGGCAGATCTGGTCCAATTTCGTCTTCAAAAGTGATATTTACCCAAAGCAGAGGGGAAATTGAAAATTGAAACACAGGCAACGCATGGAATCTCATACTTGCAGGTCCTATTTTCAAGAGTGTTCAGACTCACCTTGAACCCAGTTTAACAATTTAAAGGGCCAACAATTTAAAAGGACCAACCTGCCAAAAAGAGATCTGCCACTGTGTAAGCTCATCTGTTAACAATTGTTACATTAAGTGTTACTTGAATTGTTACATGAAGTGTTTGCCAGGTATTGACTAGCTATAAAATTATTTATTTATTCTGATCGATTAACAAACAGCCTAACAATAAACACTTGAATTAAAACTACAGCTAAATCAAACTATTGAAAGTATTGGCCCTATACTGTGTATTGAACTCAGATTTTACAATTCCTACATTTAATATCAAATGTTGTGATACTAAACTGCTCGCTATTTACCTGGAATGTTGTGATATATGATTTATGTAATAGACTTCATTCCAACGCATTTGGCTAGCTGGTTTGATTCTCAAACCCAGAAAAACGCTGAACCCCTGAGGAAATGTCGCCAAATTATGGCTAATTCAATCTCTTAGTTGGTTGCAAATTACATCATCGAGATTCTGATTAGTTTATGTAGTAACCAAGAACAATGCCACACCAAATAAAATTTATCTCAACAAACTGCCCCCTTCCAGTAACTAAAATCTTCCGACAATCTTATGATACCGTGTATTTTAGGGGCTAAAATTCACTCATAAATTTTTAATTGCCTCCCTAACTAAATGTTGGTCAGCTATGGGCCTGGCAGTAGCGCTTTTATCATTTTTGATTTTCCAAATCATCAAATTGTGACATTTTATATTGTGCCAATCAGCTTATTTTTATTAATATTTGTTTTGAAATGCTTTATTTTCTTTTCTTTACAGGACATACTACATGGAAATGAACAAAATAGTTACTATGGTAATAATTACAACACCAATAGCAACAACACGAACAACAGCAATGTTGCTAGTAATGGCACCGGTCCTTCTTCCAATACATCCCTTAACAACACTATTCAAACATTGAGTAATCTGCATCCACAACAAGCACAATATCGTGAGTCATGTTAATTCTTTTCAGAATAGGGGAAAATATTTCGCCTATTTTATGAACTTACCAACTAACATGACTTATTTAATAGACCTTGAAAGCCTTGAAAATGCTCATTTTTATCATTTTGACCTTGAAAGCCTTGAGTACAACCAATTTATTTAGTTCATTAAATTCTATATCTCGAATCATTTTTCATCTTTGGGACCCACAAGGTTGGTCCTACAAATTGAGCTCTTTCAGTTTATTTTGACTTTTTGCATGAAGAGCGCTTTCGTTAAGTCAAAAGAATTTTCGAAAAATATCTTGTTCTAGAGTTTTTCATAATTATCTCAAATTCCCAGATTTTTGAAAAAAAATGGTGTCATTTTTACTCCAGCGAATGGCAAACTTCCTCAATGCCTGCAAGGCTGAAATCAAGTTTTCACAAAGATGTCCGGAATGAGGTAGCAAAACTATTGGCAAAGAAAGTTGGTGCAAGTTTGGGTACATAGAGTACATTTTTCACACAATGCATGCTGCATTAGTTCATTAGTCCAAATTCATTCAGTGTTGATAATTTAAGTGCATTTTCAGACATTTCCAAGTTCTAATTTTCATATTTTCTTCAACCATGGTTGATAACTAAATGCATTCTCAGATATTTCAGAATTCTCACTTTCAAAAATAGACTTGAAAATAATTTTGGCGCTGATTTCATATTCTGACTCTTCCATATTAGGGTAAAATCAAAGGCCATGTGAAATTACTCCAGTGTGAGATGAGAGTGGATTCTATGCTAGGAGTGTTGTTGGTAGATTGTATTGGCACTGCACTTGTTGTTTATTGTTTCTACACCGCATTTTTTATTTGAATATATCCAGGTTGGCATTATCAGTCTTTATCAGGAATTCTGGATATTAGATCTAAAAAAAATTATGAATCCTATAAATTTTAGGTTTTTTATCTGGAAACGATTTTTTAAATGCTGTAAGATATTATTGCTTTCCAGATGATTTCCGATTTCTAATTGATTTTAAATTTGGATTGAACGTCCACTACTGTAATAATTTTACAGGGTGAAATAGAGGTGTCAAATACTGGAAGACAGGTAGGTACAAACGAGGTTTTTTCTGATTCTTAGCAAATCATGAGTTTATGATAACTTCTAACTTTCAGGTCAATAAGTTCTTACAAATATCTGAGCTAGATTCCCAACGTATTAGACTTTTCCTTGGAGAGTTATGCTTAAATTAGTAATTATAAAAATCCTTTTTTTTTTCTATTTTATTCTATATTTTCAAACTTTACCAAAAATAACTGATTTAGAGCTTAATTCAAAAAGGATATAATTTAGCAGATTTACCCGATTAAATACTCAGATGAATATTGCATAATATACATTTATAAGCTTTAAAAAATGGGGATTCTACAAAATAAAAAAAGTGTCATTTTTTTTTTCTTTCAATGTTTTTAGCATTGTTTAACAGTTTATTACATAACTACGATCAGCGTTTTTATCTCTTTTTAATTATCATCGTCACTGATAACTTAAACATCTAGATTGCGAATCATTTTTCGAAATTCTGCTCCTCTTTTCATACTTGTAATGGTAATAAGTGCACACAATTCAATGCCACATAAGTGCCAAGAAAGTCTCACTATAAATTATTGTGAAAATGCATAAATTGCAATGATTTAGAAAAATAATGCTTTTGCAAATAATCATGTTTTGCTATCAAAAATGCGTACGTAATAAGTAATAATATGTTCGCATGTTGTAGATTTAGAGGTTCAGTGCGTTTAAGGCAATGACGATTTTTTTTTGTTACCTAGAATTTTATAATAACGCATAAATTAATTATCGCATAAATTTGAATGACGTATTTGAATAAATTATAGCGAATGTATAATTAGAACAGATATTCTATCAAAACACGATTTATCGATTTGTCAGTTTCACGCATGTAAACAAGATAAAAGAAAATGGCTGCCGTCATCCCTGATCGCGGCAATGTTGGAAGAATTCTTCTTCGTCATACACAGGTGTAAATTATGAAGCCTGTATCTTTGCTCACCTGATTGAGGTCTTTTAGCATCTCAGTCCAAAAAATATCACTATTTCTAAATTAATTGTTGTGTTAATTGTTGTCTATTGTATGTAATATACAGTGAATAAGTATAGTATAGAAGAGTCATCCAATGTAGCAATTTATGTCATTTGTCATTATTGTGCATTTAGGGGCTACTCATATGGCATGTATACCAATACAGCAGTATTCAAAAGCTGCCAGAGATGTTGGATTTTTTTTATGTGACTTTGAGCAAAAAATCTACTCTAAGAAAAAGGTCATGAAAAACCTTTCATTCATCAGGTGTAAAATTTACCAATATTATTAGATGATCTTAAATATCGTTATTGTTAGACTAGAAATCTGTTTGATATGAGGGGAATTTGGTGGTCAGATGGTATGGGGCGAAACCTTTGACAGAACTCTGACATTGGATGACATAACACAGTATCTCAAGATACTTTATTTTTTGTCACCTTATTTCCAGAAAATGACAGAAACAAAATCAATCCAATTTCATTCCAGACTTTAGCAGACTTTTTACTGCATTTCCATATAGACAAAATTGACCTTTATGAACATGTTGTTTAAGCTACTTTAGCTTGTGGTTTCGAAAATGTCTTTGAAAAAGTTTTGCAAGGAAAAGTAAACTATTCATGTCGAGTTCAGAATACCACTGTATCACAGTATCACCAAGAAATTTTTCATAAAGAAAAACTTATGGAATTACTTACAGCCAAAAAGAATTTCAATGATGACAATCCATGTCTGTAAAATACAGAAGACAGACATCAATTTCATTCATAATCAAAAAGGGTCTAAAATATCAAAGATATGTTTTCTTGTCGGTCGAGTTATTTTCATAATGGATGTCTTGAAACAACATAAAGATCGCGAATCTTTAATAGCATTATCTAATCCATTCCATAATCTGATTCCATCGGGAAAGAAAGAGTTTTGATACTTTTTCTTTCTACAGGGAATAGGTGCAACTTTTCCCCACGTAAACCATATCTTGATTGATTTAAAGAGATATGAGCTTTTAAATATGTTGCTGTTTGGTTCTTTAGAATTTTGAAATCATTTTAAGACGTCTAAATACTCGTCTTTGGTCAGGAAATTCCCATCCAAGTTCTTCAAAGATTTTATCAGTATTATAGGATTAAAATATTATCAAAATAAGATGCACTTTTTGAAGCTATTTTTTGATATTTTTTGATATTTTCTTTTTGTAAGAAAGACACATTAGAGCACTTGTTTATATAATATGAAAAAAATAATTTAAATAAGAAAAAATGAGGAAAAAATGAAGATGACAATTTTGAACTTCTGAACAACAGGATAAAGAAAAGTAAAAAATACACCATCGGAATACTCAAACTTTGGGAAGCTCAAAAATGTATATGTTGTTAAGGTTAGGACCAATAGTTTTTTTTTATCTTGACCGGGGGTTATAAAATATAAAAAATAGATGTACAATGATCAAAATTGTTGCATTTCTTTTCGAATTGTTAATTAGGATAAAATCACGCGTATAGATGAAAACAGTCATAAATGAATACTAATGAGTGGTATGAAAACTTTTGTATTTTTGCGTGGCATAAGAATAATATTCTTGAAAAGGACTAGACTTTTTGCATGAGAAAATGATTTCTTCGGCAGTCTTAGATGGGTCTAGATTAAATGACATTTTCTATTGAATTGCCCAAGAAGCAATTGAATCGAAATCATGTTCAATTCAATGGCATACAGATGAGGATCATTGACTACAGAGAAGTAGTAGTGACCTGATATTTAAGATGTGTTTCAAGGTCATCAATAAAAATTATAATCAAAAGGGGACCAAGAACTGATTCTTGAGGTTTTCCTTATTGAATCGATGCCCAATCAGAAACCTGTCCATTAAGTACTACTCTTTGTTTACGATTGGTAATATAGTTAGACAATAATTGGATTAGATTACCATTGATACCATTTTGTTTGAGTTTGAATAAAAGGCCTTCATTCCAACTTTTGTCGAAGGCCATAGACATGTTTAGATAAGCAGATCTCACTTCAAGAGAGTTTTTGTCATCAAACCGTTTATAAATATCATTAACGAGTGATAATAATTGATTAGTGCATGACTCGCCTGGCCTAAACCAGATTGATTCTTGGAGATTAGAATGTTCGTAATAGGATAATTATAAATATGCTTAGATAAAAGCCTCTCAAAGACTTTACCCAACACTGGAAGTAGCGAAATTGGTCTATAATTACTAACAGTTTGCTTGTTGTCTTTCTTATGAACAGTGGTGATATTTGTTCTTTTCCATTGAGAGGGAAAGATGCTAGTTGAAATTATGTTGGAAAATATAATCTTTAAGGGAACTATAAGGTTATTTCCACAGATATTTAGCTTGTTTATTGATATATCATCAGGAACATGGGCTTTGTTTACATCCAAAACTAGTAAAAGTTCTTTTAATTTAGTCATCTTTTATTTCAATGGTAGAAATGGTGCTGTCCGTGAGAGTGCAAAAAACAGGCAACTTACTAGTATTTACAAAAGGAGTACAAAGTTTTGCCTTTTCTTTGATATTAATTATAAATAAAATTACCATTAAGTACCAAAGGAGGAATTATTGGTACCTTACATTTATTAAGAAAGGTATTAAGGATTTTTCAGTCGGTTTTTTGCGAAGTTGCTGGATAAACAAGCTTATCACCTTGGGTTTTTAGGTAATTAACTTTTGCAGTGGTTATAGTTTGACTGCATATTATACGATGTCTATCAAGATCAACGCCATCTTCCAGTCTAAAGCAACTTCCCCTAAACTTCTTATACAGGTTGTTCTGTTTTCTTAAAAATCTTCTAATTTTAATTTTAATTACATTTGAAACGAAGTTGGAGATGATATTTAGTGTTTTCTCATAAAAGAAATTCACTTATTCAGTGGTATTTTGAAGACGGCGAAGGTCACCAGCCCAATCAATGCCTGAAAAGGCTCGAGCAATAAGGTCAACACGAGCTTGACTAAAGTGCCAAATCCTTTTTGTAAAATCAGGTGGTGGAGGAATTTTAAAGTTGAATTTACAATACACAAGCTGTTGTTTCACGATTGGATCAAGTGACGGTCTCGCTCCACTTTCAATAACTAGATTGGGTTGATCCGTTGATCCATAGTAAGTATATCTACCTAGTATTGAAACTTATTGTTGTATGTTTTTGTCAAAAAAAGTACGAAAAATTAATAACTCTATCTATTGAAATCTATTTATTAAAACGATTACTCTAAACAATACCATTTATATTAACCAATTGGGAAAATAC
>JAUKPT010001514.1:0-15119 GCA_032273505.1 Nanomia bijuga
GGAACAAAATCCCAAAGATCAGGAATTATATCCGAAAGCAAAGGAATAATATCCGACTTAATAGGAATAAGATCCTTTATAAAAGTATCATGATCAAAGATGCATGAATAAGATCCTTCTTTGATTGAATAAGATCCTTTATTGACGGAATATGATCCGATAAGATCTATTTCCGTACAATTAATATCCTTTAGTACGGAATAAGATCCCATGTATGAAAAATAAGATTATTTTTTCTTTAATTTTACAGGAATAAGTTCCCATAACCTACAATCACTGTTAGTAACCGGAATAAAATCCGCAAATTAGGGTCTTATTACGGGGATCTTACTCCGCGTTCCCATTATTTTACCGTGTCTCCTTGAACTTCATTTGATCTCTTTGAAAATCTAGTTTTATGCATCATTAAGTCAGAGCTTAGCTTCCTAGTATTACGTTGACGTGACATTATCTTTCTCGTATAATTTCAATTAATTGGCTTATTCATAGTTCGCTAGAAAACACACTGAGCAGACGCTTAGTTTTGTTCATCGTTACTGCATCAATATTTGAAATGGCGGATGTTTGCCGAAGTAAAGAGAGTGGTTCAAAATAAAACGCAACATAACACAGTAATCTGATTTATTTTCTTCTTTTCTTTAAGATAGTTTGAATTATTACAGTTTCAGTACAATGAATCAAGAATTTCGTCTCTTTATGTATAGGTTAAAGCATGGTTTTGTTTAATAAATTAATAAAATTAATAAAACCTTTTAACAAAACATGCTTTAACATACTTAGTGTACCCAAAAATGCGAAAATATATCTTACAGGTAATTTGGCGATTTTACAGGCATGAGGCAAGACTGTATTTTATTATATATTATACTTTATTATTTTGTGAACAACAAATGCTATATAATTAGATTTTCTTTACTCGACACATGGATGTATAAAACAAATTACAATTACAATTACAATTACAATTCTTTCGCCACGTGCTTGAAAAAGACGTTTTAAAGAATTAAAAAGAGACTCCCCTAAATAGATTGTAAAATGAATAATTATTTTTTTTGTTTTCATTATATTATTGATTCTAGAGTTTTGATTGGGTAAAAAATGTTTCTTTCGCTCACTTTGTTCATTGTTTTTTTTTTATCTAAGAAGATACCCATGCGATACAAAAGAAATCACACATGTCTTTTCAAAGATGTTATATTTCTTAATTCTTATTTTCATAATAGATTCATTAATCTTCTGTTTTCTTTTTATTAAAGAGGATTATACGATTTAATACAAATGAACTCACATGTGTCTTTTTATAGATTCTGATTCTTACAAAGAAACTACACTGTTACCCCCTGAAACCGATTTTTTTACTATAGTAATATGTCGACTTATAAAATAGGTGGTAATTTAATGTATACAAAAAGAAAACTAACCTTTCTGCAACATAGAATAGAAAAAAACATGTGTTTCAATGTAAAAGGAAGAAGTCGATTCAATCTTAGGGCATGTTAAAACATGATTTTCTATCACATGAATTTTAAATTGTTGATAAATTTAGAATAATCAGCTAATGTTACACACCTTACAGGGTTCCCACAGTGTCTGGATTTGTCTGGATTTGTCTGGATTTGCCAAAAATTCTGGAATTGTCTGGATTTGTCTGCAATTCTACACATCCCTCTCCCACCAATTATTTTTGGTTATTTTTCACTCTGAACAAGAGTATTCGTCTTGTAGTGTTTCAATCATGCACAAAATTATCCCTAACTGCAAATTTTATTCACTCATTATGTCTATCTCGGCTCATTTGGAATATGTACCGCCTTTTCTTTTTCAGTTACAAGATATTCCTCTTCTCTTTACAGTATAGTCGTAGTATTGTTCTCTATTGTTTTTAAATGAAGTGCTTGTTCTGATTGCGTTTTTCTTTATTCGTTTCAGTAAACATGGAAGAAAAGAAGACTAGAAAAAAGAATACATATTTTGATGATGCTTGGTTAAAAGCCGCAGAATTCAGTACATGGTTGCAGAAAGGGGACTTCTCAACTACATTCAGGTGCCGGGTATGTCCTGACAAAGAAAGGACCCGGTTCAAGACACTGGGTGATATGGGGATTGGTGCGCTTAGGAAACATGCTAAAACAGCATGTCAACTGTATGAAACAGTACCTGTCGACACTTGCTTTCTTTTCTCCAAAACAGCAGCAACAGGGTAAACAACAACAACAAGCAACACAAGAACAAGAACAACAACCAGCACAAGAACACGAAAACCAACCAACACAAGAACAACAAAACCAGCAGGAACAACCAGAAGGACAACAGCATCTTCAGATGGAACAAGCTCAAGCACCCATCTCAGTTCCTGGTCGTCCTATTCCAACCATCTTCAGTTTGGCTGCTGTGGCTAAAGCGGAACTCATCTGGGCCTTTTACTGCGTCCATCATGGATTAAGTGATAATTCTATGAAGGAGATAGGAGACACATTAAGAGCAATGTGTCCATCTAGTCCAGAAGCCAACAATTTCCAGATGGCTTCCACAAAGCTGATGTATGTGGTGAACCACGGCATATATCCGCATTTGAAGGAACTTTTAGATAAAGAAATCAGCTCTAGCCGGTACATTACTCCCATGTTTGACGAAAGTATGAACGATACTCTTCAAAAGAGTGAAATGGATATTCATCTGAGATATTGGGATGATGCTACTCAACAAGTCAAAGTTCGCTTCTATGATAGCCGGTTCCTTGGTCACACTAAACATGACGATTTGTTGTCAAATTTCAAAGATGTTCTGAGTTGTGTTGACGATTCAAAAATTTTACAGGTCTCAATGGATGGTCCAAATACCAATCTAAAGTTCCTTAAATGTCTGCAAAAAGAGCGGTCGGATAATGAGCTCTCTGGTTTGGTTGATATTGGGTCATGTAACCTGCACACAGTCCATGGTTGTCTTGCTGATGGTGTGAAGGCCAGTGGTTGGAACCTGACGAAATTGTTTAAAGGTGCTTATTTCTTATTTCATGACACAGCTGCAAGAAGAGACGACTACTTCAAATTGACTGGTAGTGAAGAGTTCCCCTTCCAGTTTATTGTTATTAAGATAAGAAGGTTGCATGTCGATTGATTTCTATATGGCCCAAACATTCTTAAAATATATGACTTCTGGGAAGGACTTTCTAAGTCAAAGCGACCAAGTAGTAAAAGTTACAAGAATGTTCTTGCCCATATTGAAGACAAATTAATAATCGCCAAAATGCACTTTTTCTTACATGGCAGGTATCTTGGAACCATACCTTACCTGTCACCAGGGCGAGTCTCCAATGGTCCCCTTCATGGATGGAGATTTGAGAAGGTTACTTAAAAGTGTGTTGGCGGTTGTCGTTCAACCTAAAGTCCTTGAGAAATGCAAAACTGGACTTGACATGATTCGTTTGGACCTCGATTTGATGAGAAATCACTAATTACCCCAAAGAAGATGCATCTTGGCCTTGCAGCCGAAGATGAAATTGTAAAATTAGGTGGCCAAACGAACACTGAAGCTGTTGATAATTTAAAACAAGGTGCATTCAAATTTGTTGTGGCGATGCTAGAAAAACTGCAGAACCGGAATCCCTTGGCCTCGTCTATTGTTAGAAACTCTGTTGTTTTTAATCCAAAGTCAATTGCTTCTCTTACCAGTGACAATCTCAACACGAGAATGAAGTATTTAATAGCAAAGCTTGTTGGGCTGCAGAAGATACAGTCTAGTTTGGGGGACAAAGCTCTTGCTCAGTACAGAGATTTTTTGTCTGAGTTTGTCCCTCTTAACAAAGAGAAATTTGTTTCTTTCAAACGGGATGAGAAAAGGCTGGATGAGTTTTTCTTCAAAATATTAAATATCGACTTAACGTTCTATGAGCTTGGTGAGGTGATGAGGGTGATCTTCACACTAAGCGCCTCACAAGCTAGCGTTGAGAGGGGATTTAATGACAACAACCTTGTCTTGAAAGATAACCAAAAGAAAAGTACCATCGTTGCAAGACGTTTCATTAAGGATTACCTGAAAAAAAGCGGTTTC
This sequence comes from Nanomia bijuga, assembly GCA_032273505.1. Taxonomy (NCBI): domain Eukaryota; kingdom Metazoa; phylum Cnidaria; class Hydrozoa; order Siphonophorae; family Agalmatidae; genus Nanomia; species Nanomia bijuga. Next base: position 4,051 of record JAUKPT010001514.1, read on the forward strand.
CTTCCTCACACAGTTCCTATCACTACACAGCTGGTAAAGTCATACAGAATGTCCCGCCAGCGTTACCAGCAGTATTTGGATGATGAAAAGGCGAAGAAGGGGAAGGAGGAGAAGAGCAGCGAATTAAGCAAAATTGAAAACCAGATCCAATCTCTGGAGACTGAGGTGATCAAGTCGGAGGAAATGATTGCAGATATGAAATCTCAGTCTGACAATCTGATGTTCAAAGCAGAGAGTCAAAGTAATATGTTGCTGGTAGTGCAAAGCTTTGCATTAAAGCGTCGAAGTGTTGCAGAGAAAGAACACGTCCGTGAAATAAAAAGGAGAATAGTCGAGTTGACTGATATGAAGAAAACTATGAGTTAGGCAATGGCCAAACCCTTCTGTATATGGACTTTTGTATTTCTATAATTTTATAGGATAAAGTATTTTTATATTTTTTATAGGATACTACTTGTGTTTGTTGTATTCATTTTCTAGGATGTATGTTTCATACTGTATATTTTATTTTAACCGGATGCTTTATTTATCTGACTTTGAAAAAGTATTTAATATTTTGATATTTTCATAACATTACTGTATATTTCATATTTTAGATGCTCATAGAACGTAATATATTTAAGTTAAGCGTTTTCAGTGTTCTCTACCATGTTAGTGTGGGTGCAGTTGTCTCGGACCCAGATCTTAAATCCAGAAAATGTCTGGAAAAACTATATACTTTTCAATGTAATGTCTGGAAAAACAATATAGTTTCCTACCTCCCAATGTCTGGATTGTCTGGAATATTGCCCCATTGAGCCCTGTGGGCCTGCCTTAAAAGTCAATTTTGACAGTAAAACTTCAAACCCCCATTAAAAAAAATTGGTCTAATAGAAATCTTTATTTTTTTCACTTTTTAAAAGCCAAGATATGGTACTTACAGAAAATACAAGAGCGACATGCGTATTTTTGAAAAATATTTCATGGCCTTCCAGGTAGGATTAGTTATCAAAGTTCATGAACACAACTTTATCTCTTACACTTCAAATAAATATTTTTTATTGAGTTTTAGAATCATTAAGAGTCATTAAGTTCATTTTCGCTGTGTTCAAACAAAATTATTAGATATTGATGGAGTAGCTTTTTATGCTTTTTTCAATTTTTACATATTTTGATGTGTATTGTGTTTTTAATATATTTTTCGTTTTTTTCTCTATGTACACAAAAACCATTTCTGCATATAGTAGGATGACAATTTAGGTTTTTGACAGTATTTTCTTGACAGAGGGTTGCTTGTCAGCTCCAGTAAAGCTAGACCCTTCCCCAGACTGTGTGACTGTGACTAAGGGAGCGTTTAACTATTACGTAACCCAAAACAAGCAGATTGTGAGCGATCTACCTACCATGTAACCAGACGTAACCGGAGGCCAACCTACCTTTATGTTACATAAAAAATTACTACCATTAGTAACAAAAGAAGGCATTTAATTAATGATAAGAGGGATCTTAGTAGCAAGTTTAATTCTTCATAGCTGTGCCTGATAATGATATGGGTTATGTAATGGTTAAAATAAAAGACTTTACATACGTAACTAATTGTAACCAAAACCCAGATACCTACCTACCATATCAAGTTTGCATAATGATTGAACGCTCTCTAAGTGAAAAATGGCCTAGGGGTGATACCCTTTTTCTTTTAAAAGATATTTAGGTGTGGGTCTCAGAGGGTAAAATGCTTAATCTTCTAGTGAAATCTCATATAATCCACAGACTTAACACCCTCCCCTACTTATCTTAGGGGTTTTGGACATACTAAGGAATGTTGAGAAAATTTTATGCAATTTTTCAGGTGGACCTAAATTTACTTCCATGTTATGGCAAATTTGTGAAGATTTGAAATTTTCTTGGACATTGACAAATAATTTAAGTAAGAAAATTATTATGCGTTTCTGTGTTTTATGTTAGTTTAGCAACTTGCTAGTGAATGCTTGTGGAGAGGAGCGAAAATTTGCATTTTTTCATTTTCTCATATAATATACTCATATATCCATAATAAAAATGATAAATACTACGCTTCATGTATTTTTTTATTCTTGATCTTGTTTGTCTCATAGTTGGAAATGTCTGATTTAAACTCTTTTAACTTGAACTTGTCGAATTATGCAAAAGCATAAAGTGAACATTTCCTACCATCTGCCTGTGCCTGTCCGAATACAAATCAATTGTTGCATTTCGTAATATGAGTTCTACTTTTTCCCATTAATTTTAGACATAGTAGTGCATTCTATGTCATGTTAAGGTATTCATTTTTTCCAACCAGGATTGACATAGAAATTGGATTTTTTCAAATCTACATGAAAAATCACATTTTGATTGAAAATAATCAGTACAAACCTATATAATTGTGAAAGCAGACCTAAGGTCAAGAAGTTGACTGTGAGATTTGCATCTCAAGGAAGAAAAGTCTAATTCACAATGCGTTTTATCAGTAGTTTTTCTACCAATGCACACACTGTATTATTTAAAATTACTTAATGATTTATATCCTACGTTCAATATGCAGCATATTTATCTGTTTTAACATTTCGTTGGCACAAGTGATGACAAATGTAAGATGATTTGGGAAAAGGAATGAACAAAATTATTTTCATGTTTTGCAAGTCGAGATTTTGAATAATTTTGTAATACAGTGATATAAAAAATGGTACTACAAAAAAGTATTGTTACACATACCTCTGCAGTATCATGTGATAAAACAATCAAAGTGCATACATTTGTTTTAAAACTGCTTGATGCGGGGAAAAATCGTGATCAACTTTGCTTGGCCTAATATGCTGTTAATTAAAAAAAAATCCGTTTTTTTGCAGTGACAGCAGTAGAGAATAACTATGTTTTACTTTATATTGGGCCTACAATGTCCATCATGTATACTACTGTGCCTACTTCTTCCAGACTGAATTTATGAAATGTACGTTTGTTAGTACATTTTTCTTTGTTGAATTTAAAGGTTAAGGTTGCAGAATTATGTTTTTATTTGATTAATTAATGTTGAATTTTATATAGGAACTAAAAAGATATGAACATCATCTTCTCTAGTGACCAATCAAATTACGCTTTACTAGAATGTTTTACTTTGGCTGTAGCATATGTCGGAAGCTTATATATATACCCCTCGAACCTTCCACGAGATCACAATACAACGATAAAGCGTCGAATGTTTGGTGTTGCTGTTGTCTGTTTTCTTTCACCAATACTTGTTTACATATTGAGTTCTCCGAATGGTAATGGATATACGCTGACTCATTGGCTTGGAATGCATTCAACTTCATTTCTCAGTATTGTACTACCTCTGATATTAACGATGGTGTTATTTGCTGGTCCAATAACATTGCTTGTTGTACGCGAAGGTTTTAATAATGTTATTCAAAATTTCATTGATCTTTCAGCTGTTAAAGATATCAAATGGCATCGTACTTATATTGTTGCACCTTTTACTGAAGAATTTATCTTTCGAGCATGCATGTTACCTGTACTTGTACCTAATTTTGGTTTAAAATGGTCAATATTTTTGGCTCCCTTATTCTTTGGTGTTGCACATTTTCATCACAAGATCGAACAGCTGAAACAAGGTTATGACCTTAGGGTTGTTGTTTTATCTGGAATGTTTCAAATGGCATACACAACTATATTTGGTGCTTATTCTGCTTTTTTGTTTTTAAGGACTGGTAATTTGATTGGCCCTGTTCTTTGTCATAGTTTTTGTAATTTCATGGGGTTTCCTGATTTCCCTGCTATATTTGTATCTAGGTATCCTAAATTTATTTCCTTTATCTTTGTTCTTGGACTTGTTTTGTTTGTCTATCTATTGTTTCCATTGACCAATCCTACATTATATGACAGTATATATTGGACTTCGTTCATGGAAAGCTAGATAATTTTTACCTTTTAAAAATTTATATTAATTAGATTTTCATTCTGTTTTGTTCTGAGATATTTTTATGACGATAAAGTTGTTGTAGATACAAAAGTGAGTAATGAGATTTTCTACTATTGCCACTTTATATGCTTATTTATCAAATGAAAAAAATATGAGAAAAATTGACTTACCCTCACCAAATAATATTAATCAGACATTCCAGTATTCCTGGTCGGTACCAGAATTCAAGAAAAAAAGTTTTTTTAGAGCTGTGAAATAACTTTTTTATCTAGACATACACTTGGATTTATAGACATAAATCAAAAATTTGACCCAACACAATTGTGTACTCTCAGAGAGGCGTCCATCAAATTTTAGATGACTTCCAGGTGGTATATCGTGAAAAATGGGCTGGCATATCTGACTAATGCAAAGCCTAATGCTATATAATATTTATATTGCTTTCATTATTTTTCCGAAACATTTTATAGAGAAAAAGCATTTAGGATTATCATCATTAGTTTATGAATTTATATAGTTTATATTAATATCATTATATTTACTAGGTTTCGTTTCATTATTTAGTAGTATTTTACATGCATTTAAATTGATTTGTGTGGACATTTTTTTGGATATTCAATAAATTATTCTTATTTTTCAATTTAGTAAGGATTTTAATTATAAACTTGTGGAGGATGAATAATAAGCTATCTATTAGCTATCTATTCCATCAGATAAAAATGCTGTTTTAATTCAAAAGTAAATAATAATGTAGAAATTCAAGTACAGTACAAAATCATATTCTAGCCAGTTCCAACTTAAAAATCCCCTATGAAGGCATCTTGTGAGGCACTTGTTGTAAAGAGGGGGGGTAGATGAGAACAACTCCCTACCCTGTGCCATCCTTTCACCACAGACACAATTTATCTAATGACAATTTATGCCTTTTTGTTGCGAAGGATTAGAAAGAAGGGTTAGAAGGGTTTTAGAATTAGAAATAGCATCTATTTACTTGTCTTTGAATTCTTGGAGTTTCCTCAAAAGTTTCCTCAGTTTTGCTCTTCTATGAAAAATATCAAGCAGCCTCAGAATGGGATTTTATCAAGACAAAATACAAAATACTTACAGTTATCTCTATATTTCTATCTAGTTGTATTAACACTGTTCTTATAGCATCATTCTACGATATAAAACTAAGAAGGAATATCTGAAAAACTGTTCTTTACTACTGTATTATTGTAGATATGTTTTAGTTTCCTGCCTTAATTTTTTTGGTTTTGAAGTGTAATTTTTTAATAATGGAATTATATATTATGAAAAGGTATATATTATAACTATTGTAGATTGTATATGTCATTCATTGATGAAAAGAATTTTTACATAGTGTAAACATTTAAGCTTTGTTGCCTTGATCTTTTTCTCAAAACTTGCAATCCTCCTCAAGAATTGTTATAATCATAGTTTTCAGGTTAGTTTATCAGCTGCACAAATTATTCCTCAACCTACCTTAAGGAATTAATGAATTGAACCAAACTTTAGACTGTAAGTTGTAATAGCCCTTTTTTACCATCAAAATTTAATGCTTTGATTTTCTACGTTTGTAACTTATGCAAAAGATGATTTTTGTACCATTTAAATGTTTCATGTTTCATATATGCATAATTTTTACATTCTCTGCTTTTTTGTCGTTATTTATCCAAATCTGTCATTATTTGTCTTACTTTTTATTATGCAAATGTCTTGTTTTCCTGTTTTTTGATCAAAAATCGTCATTAAAAAAAGGAAGAAAACCTAAACAATGTGTGGGACCCCTTTCGTCACCTTGCAGCCTTTCAAGCTAGCCCACAAGCCCTCAGAATTAGCCCCAGCATTTGGTGATGCTGGAGGTATTGATGCCGAATTAGTGGGTCCCATTTTGGCATACTTGTATGTTTTTCAGGGTGCCCCACATTAGGATTTTGTCAGGATGAGTTGGTATGTGTTAGAATTGCCAGTTTATTTTGAAAAGAAATGACCAAAGGACAGGTTGGTCAGTTCCTGGAAAATCCTGGAAAGTCATGGAAAATGAAACTGAAACTGTCCAAAATGGTGACTCATCATATTACCATTTCGTTTTTTAGTATTTTGAGATAATTTTCTCTGAAAACAGGATTTTTTTCAATCGAATTCTATCCTAAAATGGACTTATCACAGTACAATTTTGATAACTGTCTTCTATGAAGTCCTGGAAAAAATGAATTTCGTCATGGAAAAACGTTGTTTTTGGCTGAAATGTCCTGGAAAGTCCTGGAACTTTATTTTGAAAATCTGCTGGCCACCCTAGGAGCATAACATCAGGATATTTTTCTTTTAAATGTATCTTGTAGAGGGGTTCACACTCTTTCTGAGAACCCCCCTAAGTGCCACTCCCTTTCAAATTTACTGAATTTTAACACCCCTATCTGGGCTGACTTAAAGACTAAAAGACTAAAAGATCTTTCTTTGGAGTGTTTTTGACCTACCACAAGTGGATAAAAAATTATTTTTTAATAAAATTGTTATTTGTTGAAAAATGAATTACTTATTTAAGGTTGTAAAAAATTGAACTTCTCCATTTTTTCATATATTCAACAGAAAAATCATCTACCTTCCCTTTTCTTTCAGAAGGCACCCTAAGTGATACACCCTACTAAACTGCCATTTTGGAAATGTTGGAGCAGCCCTACTTCTAAAATATTTCCCCCCAAGAATGGATTGCAACATACGTCAGTATGTTTGTTGTATTGTTTTGCATAGATGTTAAACATGTCAAAAATGGCTGAATTTTGTTGAATTTTGTTGAATAATGTAGAAAAATGTTGTTGAACTTGATATAAAGGTAATTGCTCTAGTGCTTTGGTGCATTTATGAATGAGAAGGTCTAATTTTTACTTGCGAAATTGCTTAGGGGTGAATGTCACAGTCAATGTCACAGTCTTTGCTAAGAAGGTTGCTCACCTAGCTGAGTGTGAAGGAGCAGGGTGTCTTGATGGGTGTGTTAGAATTATGATACTACTAAGTTAGACGAATAACAAATAATAATTTAAAAATGTTCTTAAGGACATATAGTAAATGTACACAAAGATGCATTTAAATTAGCGTTTTATAATTAGTATCTGAGTTCTGACGTCAGAGATCATATTGCATAGTAATAAGATCAATGCAATGGTTACTTGTCAACAGTCACAGTTCTAAAAGGACGCTTGAAAATGGTTCATAGTATTTAAACCGAAATATTGCAAGAAAATATGTTTTATAGAAAACTTCTTGTTATTAATTTTTTAAATAATAATTTAAAAATTTGTTGAATATTACCCAGGGAAAATTAACATTGGTGTTGCACCGGTTAATGATTAGTTATTTTACTCGAGAATTTTTTTTTTTTCAATTCACTGTATGAGGGAGATTTGATTTCACTTGCGAGGAAAGTTGTGATTTAATGCAAGAAAAGTAGAAACACCTACCCCTACACCCTCTCCCCTGGTAGGTTCTTCACTGTATACGATTCTTCAAAATTGTTGCTTTCATGTACACAAATTTAAGTGAACCATATTGGGGTCCAAACAAGATTATATTAGTCTCAGTGTTGTTCTGTGGTGATTTTCATTTTATAAGGTAAATGATAGAATATTTAGTGAGCTTGTGGTGTATTTTATGGAGATCAACTTCACCTTTCGTTGGTGCGATCAGGACCGATTCCTGCTCATGCCATCGATTTCTCTCGAATGTCAATATTTCGGTTTAGTGGTATTAGTACAACCATTCTGATATACCGTGACCGAGAGAATATTTAACATCAAACCTATATTGCAAGTCAACCAATTGGGTAGTCAGTTGGTACCTGACGAAACACTAGATAGGACTTAAGTCATGGCCTCGATTAGCCCGATAACTTTTGCAATCATTGCATTATAAGTGTGTACACCTTACCTTACTTTACCTTCTTTTCTTTTTAGATAGATAAAAGAAATAAAAAAATAAGAAAAACAAAAATGGTCCATACTAAAGAAAGTGCAACAAATAGAACTCCACTTGGGTAAGTAGTGATATTTAGTTCACTCCTCATATTGATATTGATATGACCAACTAACTCGATGATCTGGGTTGTGCATCTGAAGCACTCTCTTCGCAGTGTGCAACTGAAGCTGTTTTTGAGATATTCATCTAAGGAAATTTATGCTAAATGATAGAATTAGTGCAATTTTTGATTGGTTTTTGCTATTAGAACTGTCATAATTCTGTCGAGTGGATTGCCTCCCCCTTTCCAGCAAATTGACTCATCCAGATTTTTTTTTTAGCCACAAACACGATGGTGCTGATGCATTAGAATATTTCAGCGACTCTTCAAGTGAATCTGAGGATGAAGAAGAAAATTCAGACAGGAGACATGCAAGTTGAAATTTCAGTTTGCCTTTAGATGAATCATTACAACTTTCATATATTTCTGATGAAATACATCTAGAGCCTGGGAATTCTATCTCCTAGACATGTTCATTGTTTTTTGAAGGTCTATTAGTGCAATTTGCTCATAGCAAGTACCAGTCTAAATTAATCAGAATATGTTCTTTGTGGCAATAATTGCGCCAGTCTAAAAAATCCCATGAAAATGCAGTGCTTGTGCTTACTTTTTGCCATGAATACATTTAAGTCTACAGCAATGACAATAGCAATTTCTTTTTGTCTCATAAACTAAGACTGCATGTGAAAATTATTACGATTCACTTTTCTTTTCGTTTAGGAATCAAATAATGATTTACCTTCAGAATATTGGCAAATACAGAAATTGGTCAAATATTTAAAGGTATGCTGAAGATTTATGTTTAGTATTTTTTTATGTTTATAGGTTTATAATAATTTATTTTACTGGAGACCAAAGAGGGGTACTAAACTGGAAATGAGGGGGAGCTTCGAAAAGTTGAGGGTTGGAAGATTTGAAACCAAAAATGTTCGAGCCCCAAAAAACTTTATTACCCGCCCAAGTACTAAAATGATTTTGACCATCATTTCTATCTTGTCCCTGCTAGTCCTAGGAAAATTCCCTGATGTAGTTTGCATATTCTAAAACACTCTGCGTCTGTATCAGTCTGTTTGTAAGCATAATGAATGTACACTGGGAACCAAATTCTCGTGTGTATTCATGTAACACAGTGGGCAAGCAGGGGTAAATAGGGAAAAAGTTTTTTGATTTCTATTCAAAAACAATTTAAGCTTTTCCTATATAGAATTCCTGAAAAAACAAAAAAAAATGAAGTCAAAATCTTTTTTCGTTGTGGAGATATGTTATTTTAAAGTAGGGGGTTTCTGTGACTTTTTGCCTTTATAAAATTATGGAATCAGAAATTTTGAAAAATTGTCTTATCTTAAAAGCTAGTAAAACCCTAAAAAATGAGAGTTTTTTGTTGGTTTCTTTCTTATTTCCAATACATAAATGCATTTAGATGGTGTAGTATCATTGTTAGTATCAACATATTTTTGCAAACTTTCTGCATCAAGGGCATATATATGGCGCTGTTCTGAAAAGTACTTTCTATGGCGAATCTAATTAAAAAAACCTCATGTGGGCCCTTGATGCGGGTTTTTCACAATCTGCTATTTTCCCATTTTTTCCCATTTCCCCTCTGGGCCCTAAATATCCAGAATTATCAAATCTTACAAAACAGGTCATGTGACCCCTCATTTGAAAGCTAAGATAATGGTGAAGAAGAAAATTAACAAAAGTAAACATAAGTGCAACCACTATCAAAGCTTTATACAAAAGCAAGATGGCTCTATTCCCCCCTGACCCCCTATTCTGATAGTTAAATTTAGTTGAACAAAGTGAAACTATACGAACAACTATATGTTCATTTGTGAGTTTCAAGTTTCACACTATCTAATGGTTTCTTGTTATTTCATAGGGTGGTAATCAAACTGCCACAGTTATTTCGCTGTGTGCAATGAGAGATTTCAACTTGCATCAAGAAACATGCCAACTTGCCATACGAGACGTGGGTGGTTTAGAAGTTCTCATCAATCTTCTAGAAACAAATGAGTTAAAGTGCAAGGTAAGGCAGAATTTCTGCAGGACTGTTATTGAGTGTTTCCGAACAAAGATGTTTTCTTCAAGGGGAGACCTTGAACTGTGACTTGTTAAAGAAAGGATCTTCTTCTTCTTCTACTAGTTCATTTGTAATGTGACAGATGAAATACTGAGTGAGATACCAAATTTATTTCCTCAAATATTTAGAAGTAGCTTGAAAGTTATGAAGAATGGGATAAAATTAGACGGAGATAAAGATCTTTCCAGTATCCGACAAAGGCATGGGCGTCTGCAGGCAGCTCTGAGCCTTGCAGGTAGCTCACACATCACATTCGAAAATTTTTAAAATACATGTTATTTATCAATTTAAACCGGTTTGCTGCATGCCAGCATAGTTTCTTTTCCTTTTTGCACTTATTTCATGTCATTTTCTTAGAAAAGGAACCCATTAAAAGTGTATATTATTTTCATCTTGAATAAGCCAACTGTATTTGAGTGTACAAGACATACAAGGATCTTCACACACTGATCTCTCGTGAAATAAATTATTCCTTACTATTTTTTTCAACACTATCTGGTAGAGCAGCATAACCTTTGAAACAGGTTTGGTACACCTTTGGGCAGAATAAATTTTAAGTTTGTTAATTTCATGGCATTGAAATACTTATACTGAACACATGAGTGCATCATCAAGCCTGTCATTTCCAGTCAAGGAAATCAATACAAGCGACAGAACACTGAAAGACAAAAATGTTGATAAACTGAATTTCATTGTAACAAAAGGGCATGGTAGATGGTATGCTTATGAATTATTTTGGTAAATTCTGGCACTTCAATATAGCTCAAGCTGGGTATAAATTGTAGATAGACTGTAGATAGTCACTTTCAATGTGCAAGAAACCTACTAAATTCCTTGTAATAAACATTTTGGACAATTTCATGTACGTTTTTTAGTAGAATTTGCATAGATCATTATTTCTGTAATTATTGCTTGTAAAAAAAACGATTTTAGTAGCAATTCAGTTCCTCTACACAGGTGTTTCAGAACTGACGTCAGGGAAAATACTTTTGATTGAACTGCCAATTTACGTCAATTTTGTAAATATCAGCCTTCACAACGAATCATATAACTTTTTT
>JAUKPT010001515.1:0-15118 GCA_032273505.1 Nanomia bijuga
CACGATTTATTACGAATGTTCTCGCGAAGATTTTCGGTTTTCGGATGCGCTCGGGAAGGTTGACGAGTTTCATGCCTGAAAAAAGTGGTCCAGATACCTTCTTTTCACACTACTGTTTGATATTATGATTTGTCATGTGTTATATTTTCATCTTCTACAATTACACAATTTTCAATTCAATTATCAGGTTGAAGTTGTAGGGAATTTCAGTGAATTGAGCAATTGTGTCGAAGTAACAAAATTCCATACACTTGCAGAATTTCCAGTTTTGGATGTTTAAAAACTGTTAGGATATGATCTTTTTGGCATGCAATTTACAGAGCAACTAATGGTAAACAGTTGGTAATTTCAACATCAGTATATGTTTTTCTCTATCCAAAACCTTTTTCTCTTAAAAGGAAATTTGATGAAACTCGATTTCGCAAGATTCAAACTATCTGTTGATTTGTCAGCGTGAATTTTCATCGCAAATGAAGTAAAGTCTTTTTGTCAAAATTGTGTCACAACATCTTTTCTTACCACATCTGAATCCTTTTATTTTGGATAGATTGATGACAGCAAAGGATATGCATGCATTATTAATTTGATTCTCACTGTTACAGAAAAACAGAAAATCTATCATAAAGATTTTTCTTCTTCACAGGAATCTGATGAAAATTTGGTGATATCTGGCATCTCTTTTCTTACATAACACAAGACGTCATTTCCAATTAGCAATCAGTATGTTTTCGTATCGTATTGTATCGTATGTTTTTATTTCTAACAAAAATTGGCGAATTTCTGAATTCGTTTTATAGCTAATAATATTTTCTTGGGAAAGAATATTGACTAACAGTTGGGTGTGAATTATTTATACATTTCTCACTGCTGAAATACTTTTCCGTTCAGAACTTGCGAAGACAAAGAAACGTTTTGAAAGAGAAAAGAATTTGGCAAGTTGAATACTATTTTTCATCATTCTTTTTTGTTTTGTTTTTGTCCACTTACGACATTTCGACATTTAATATCAGGTGTTTTATTTATTTGAGCAAATATATTGCTCTTATATTACCTGTAACTTAATAGGGCTTCTAGTGTTGCAACAGTTCAGTCCGATTTGTTGGCTTCTTTTAGTATTTAGATATATATATTTTGAAGGTTTTTTTTTTACTTTTATGATTTAGTATTTAGTTTGTTAAATCAGTTAAATTTGATGCATGGTTTGTGTTCTATTACTTTTGTTTTCATGCTATATTCATTCTGAGTGTTTTTTAATTATCGAGTTTTCATGTCTATAAATGTCTGTATCAATAAACCATCTTATTTATGTTTTTTTTTCTTATTTTGTCTGATTTTGTAATGAGTGTTTACTTAATCAGTTATTTTATTTATGTATGTATTTCAAACGAAACGGTTCACTACTAAGAAGAAAAAGAAACAAATACAGTGAAAAAAAACAATTCTGCAGGAGCATATACCCAAAAAGATTTTTTTTGGTTGCGTCTACAGTGAGATCTACCAAAGATATTTTGGGTCTGAAAATTTTAATTATTTTTTCTACCTAAAATTCTATGTGGGTCTGATTCCCCCTTTCTTTTTCCTGGGTCTGAAGCAATACTGCGCTGCTGCAGTACATCATCCAGTAATTCCTCAATAATGTTTAATCTCTATTTATCTTTATTGGGAACTTTTTGATACACAAAACTGTCAATGGTTTTATTTTTCAATACGATCAACATGAAGACTAAGATATTTCTTAAATTTCTTCCATAATGCTTCTATAATCGTACTTAACAGGCAATAAACAACCTTTTTAGTGCAATTTGAAAGTTTCTTTGCAAAATTAAAGCACCATTTAATTAGATTAGTTCGAATGTACTGTTTGACGGATATTGGTTCTATTAGATACCCAATGACATTTTCTGTCAAGAATATTCATTATTTTGATAGAGTACCAAGTTTTAAATATGGCCAGAGCTGTAGAATATTTTTTGCTTCCGACCAAATATCTCATATTCTGTGAAATTGTTAGTGCAACTTTTGAATTTTGATGGCTGGCCTTGACCGATTGGCACTGACCGGCTTACACTGACCAGCTTTTATCACATCCTGTGTATGGAATTGGCACCTTCAGTCCATAGGCCCCATAAAACTATAAAATTGGTGAACATAACAATTTGTTGATGGTGACATCCTTTCCTTCCCCCTACTTTTTGCCCCTCCTCCCCTTCTATCCCAACTTCATTATAATGCCATGTTATGTTTTTACAAGTTGCTCTTTATTTATCCGATACTTTTATTATCCCTTATCATCATTTTATTGGCATGCGTTCAAGATTCCAAGTAACTTTACTCAAATATCACGTTAAATATCACCTCTGTTTGATCCATTTACGTAATCAGGTTAAAAGATCTGTCATGTGATGTGTTTTGCACATTTTTCAGGTATTTGACACTACAAAAACAACACTTCTGATTGTCTTATACACTTAGATGTGAACATTTTTTTACTTAATTTTTTTTTTCGTTTTATTTATTTTTTTGTGTTATTTGTTCCGAGGGAAGTACATGGTTTAGGGCAAGAAATATAGAATTGCTGTTATGGTTTGTGTTTGAATATATTACTCCTTACGTTTTTGACTGTATGATCTTTTTTGTAGATCATAATTATTCGTTTTAATTCAGTTTTTTGTTGCAAAAATCTGAATTTGAGTTTGTAATTAATTTGGCTATGTAGAAGATTCCTTGTTTGATTTTTTGACACAGAAAAATATTTTGTCCAAAAGCGGGATGGGGAAAAAATTCAACAAAATCATAGAAATCATGGATTTCTACTGTTTTCTATTGTTTCAGACCCTAAAACAGGGAAGAAATTGGAAAATGGTATGGGGAAAAAAATTCAGAGTTATTGCCAAAATATTTTTTTATTATATTTACTTTGATTAATTACTACATGTTTTTAGGCGAGACGTTCATGATATAGGGTAAATATATTGGGTTGTTCTTTATTTGATCTTTCTGTGCATTTTTATTCACTAAGTGTACGTTTTTTATGTTTTACTTTCTTGATCCGTTTTAGGCCTGTTTTATGTTTTTGTAAAAAAAGTACATGAATTTCGACGATGTATTGAAGTGTGAATAAAAGTAAAGAGTAATAGAATAGCAGCTAATTTTCGATAATTTTACTAATCCTGTATGGTATGAAGATTAGTAACGTGAAAAGTTCATGTATTCATTTTTCATCTGATTTACTTTATTTAGTAGTTCCAGTGTTCTCGTATAGACTTTTTTTTGTGGAAAATTTGGTGTTCTTTTTAGTCTCCAAAAGAACTTTGACAATAACATTTTGTATACAAGAATATACAGAATATGCAGAATTGACAATTTATTTTTGAAAATTTTCATTTAACCATCTTTTCGTTCTTGAATTAACGATTGATCCGCTCGATTCTGTTCCTATGGGAAGTTCTTTATTAAGTCACCTTTTGCTGAAAGTTAGTCTCCCTTTAGGCCAAAAATATAGCTTTGTTTGCGGCGCACCGTGTGACAAACATAATTTCGATTAGGTGGCCACAAATATTATTTTTTTAAGAAAAATATGCTGTTAACAAAATCAATTATGTCGTCTGTCACTATTTTTATCGATTTCCTTTTACGTAATACGACATCTTACTGTGAAAGAGAGAGAAATATTTCCGTTTGTTGCCATCAGAAATTTACACCCGGCTGGTTCGCCTATATATTTTGGCCTTCATTACCTATTTTACCCATATATGGTCACCTATAGGTCTCCTTTTTAGGGATTTTTGGTCACCTATTTTTTTGGGAACACTGTAGTTGAGAGCTTGAGAGCATATTGTAGCCAAAACTTCTTATTTCTACCTCACATTATTGTGCTATTTTTCTTATTTCTGCCCTGTTTTAGGGTGCGGGATAAAAATCCCTCTCGTCGAATTCAAAATCTTTAATAAACAAAGTTGCTTGTAAAATAAATAGTTAAACACAAAACTGTTACCATATCAAGCTTGTTTACCCTATATATAGCTTTTTGTAAAACGTTCATTACTGATAATAGTTAAGCCTCTTATAAAGATGTAATCTATTTCACTCAATATTCTTAAGGCCATCTATCAAAAATCAAGTCAAAAATAAAATTTTCTGCATTGCTCTCATTCTTTAAGAAAAGATATATGTTTGTAAGAAATCATGAAATTCTTTAAAACTTTTCGTTGATGTTTTTTTTTTTGTCAATTGGCTTTTGGCATACATAGTTAACACATGTGTGATGGTTGTATTTTTGTAGTAAAAAAAATCGTATATTTTCCCAACGACCATTTTTCTATTCAAAAAGTGACCCTTTTTGAAATGATTATTTTCGATTCACAAGATCATGAATTTTACTTAAAAATGACTATTCCAGTTTTTCCTGTCACATCATGCAAAATGGAAATCGTAGTACAAGACAAAATGAAAGAGACTATCACCACCGCAATGACGATGGAAGTTATTTACTTGTGAACGACTCTTTTACGTCCAATTCTTGAGAATTTCTATCCGAATAACTGATTGGACAAACATATTATATATTTAGATTATGCGCGTCGTCACTGTTGTTCTCGTGAAGGAAATGCAGAATTATTTTTATTTTGAATTAAATATGTGATCGGTCCGGTATTTTAAAACATAAAAAAAGATGAAAAGAATTGAATATTCATGCTATAATCATTTGTGTAATAGTCTGGACGTCAAACAGTAAATTTAGGCTAACCATTGTGGTTCTTTCAAAATGCTCTTAGCCCAACGCGTCAATGAAAGAATCAGCACTAAGATCCTCCGCTCACTGCGTGAACACATTTCCTGTATAAGAATATTCATCATTTTTGAATACAATTCATACATTAGCACATCAAGAATGCGATGATGTTTTGCTACATCTATTCCCTTTAGTAAGGTGGCTTTTGTTTGTTTGTCAATGGATACAAAAAATAAAAAAATGAAGAAAAAGAAGAAGAAAAAAGAAAGAAAAATTCAGTCCACAAGGTAAAACTAAGTTTAGTCCACATCATAGTATACTCATTTCATTCTGTAATCTCGTTGCGAACGGTACGCTCAGTTTTATAATTTATTTTGGATGAACTAAAGACGAATGCTATTGGGTTGCATAGGTAATCTTTGTAAAAGGGATTATTTTGATGTACATATCTACTTACTCCTCAGACTTCAGGCTGCTTACGAATGACTGAAAGTGACGTCGTCTTCTGAGGAACATTTGCATAGGACGAATCGATTTAACAATTATGAAAGGACCTGTTTTTTTACTTACTATGTAGGGTCAAAAAGATCATTGCACTCCGTTTTATTTGTTAAAAGCAATCGTCATTGACATGTATTTGCCCTTAAGTTACCCAGCGAATCTTTAGTAGTGACTCGATCCGTGAATTTTATTCATATTTTAAAATCCTAACCTATAAAAGATCTCATTTTTCATTAACAATACCTAAACGAATCAAATCTCTGAACCAAAATGGATTGTATTCAAAATAATTATTCAAATTCAATATTAGTTCTTTGGTCTTAGGTTAATTCCTGGATGAAGCCATTTTAGTTTGTCTGTTTCATCAATCAATAACCAATCCAATTTGATCGAAATATCTGACCGAAGACTGTCAACGATTATCAAGAAAAGAAGAAAAAAACGAAAAGGTGCTTTCTATCTTTCTCTTGAAAAGTTTTCATTATAAGAGAAAAAAGATTTAAAAAGCCACGAAAATTGCATTTCGACAATACATCTGATACACACAAGGTTTTTTTTAAAAAAAACACGAAAAACAATGAGAACTCGAATACAATTTCAAACAAAAAAGGCCGAAGTATGTTTGTTAGAGAAAGACAAAATAAAATTCTAGTAGATGGCGTTTTTATCTAAAGCATCTGATAGCCAAAATCAATGATTCTTTCATCCAATCCGCTACCTTTAGTTAATGGCAGCAGATTAAGTCTTTGGTTTTGCGCGATGATATTTCATAAATGTATTAGACATCGTTTTGCTGAATTACTTTTGCAATGATTTTGATATAAATTTACTCCCGCATATTGATGGTCAACAAATAAACATAAGCATAATATATCTAGGAAATTTATTACATCATCTTTTTTATTTTATTTATCTTCAATTTTCTTACTAAATGTTGAGAAAAAAACCATCTTTTATAATTGATTAATATAATACGTTTATGTTTTTCCACAATTCAGTTTTCGTGGCTGAATAATTTTTTTCAGACTTGTTAAATTGTGGTATAGATATATTCACCAATTTTGCTTCTACTCTTTATAAGCATACATACTTTTATGTTTGGTTAAATATTGTTTTGATTTTTTTTAACAAAATGAAGATAATATTTCAGAATCTGTTTTATATTTTAAGAACCAGCTCCCTTTCTTTTTATCTGTTGACATTTTTACATAACACTATTTAGTAAGCTCTGTGACTGGTCCTAATCTTATCTTGGCATTTCTTTTTTAAACTTATTGTTTGGTTGAATTCTAAATGTTCTGAAATGTATCTGATATTTTTTCTTATAATTTTACTGATTCTTTATTTTTTATTTGTGATGTTATGTTCTTTTCCTTTTTTATTAACCAAACACTTTAGTTTTGGTCTAAGCAACTTAATGATTCTCCTTGTATCTATATTTAGTTGTGAAAATAAAGATAAGATAGATATACAAACGATGGAAAGTTATTTTAGTACTTCAATTTGAATTTGATTGGAACCCTGGATGTAAAGATTTTATCGGGGAACAAAGTATGTTATTTTGAACTTATCTTTCTTGGGTTCTCCTTGGGAGAGTTACTGTAATCTCTATAATTTCTTTTTTCAGTAGAATCAGATAATATATTCCTGTGTATTTGTTGCTAGTTGCAATATTTGTACTTAGTTACAATATAATTATGGTATAATGTGAAGCTATGATGTTCGATTTTTGCTTTATTAGATATTGTCATGTTTCAACAAATAAAGAAAATCAGGACTTTGTACTCCAAATTGCTCATGTATTCACTACACTATTATTGTGTAAGGGCTAGTGTGTCAGGGAAAGTTTTACTCATCTAAAAATAGTTTACTGCATTGAAATAAATAGAAATTATATATTTCATTTTTTTTTATATTTCATTTATAGAAATTCTTCCTGATTTCTCAGGAGATGTACTAGGCCACTCAGTCCCTTTCCGGAAAATTTAGAGTCAGCAAAATCCAATCTTTATCTTGTACTATATCATACTCTATATGCTCATGATTTGACATATCAACGTCAAGAAGTCAACAGTTTTGGTTCTTTAGTAATTCATGAGGTGATTTTATTTATTCTTTTAATTTATTTGAACAGTTATAAATGTTTTAGAACTGCAATAGATATTTTTTCTATTTAATTACGAAATGTCTGAATCCGGATGGTATTCAGACTTTGAAACTTAATTTTCAAATTGAGTGCATTTTTTCGACACAATGAAACCACAACTTTGTATCAGTAAATAGGTCAGTGGTTACGGAGATTGTTTACTCTAGACTTTGTATGCAATTGAACTTGACACCTTAAGCCCTTCTCAAATGTATCATTCCATTTTTTTAGACTTTTTTTTGTCTGTATTCAACTTGCCACCTTATATGGAATAAGGAAACTGAAGTCTTCATGATGTTAGCTTACTGTCTATTTGACACCGCCGAGTTATGAAAAATTTCGTAGTCCCTTTTTTTTCACTCCAAGTGACATCAATTGTTGCCGTCAACCGTAATAAAATCAAGAAAAAGTCCATTTAAGCCCGACCTTACTATATACGACACCATAGTCCTCCATTCTATTTGAAAAATATTATCCTCATTTTATCAAAAGTATAATTTTAAAAGGAAAGATAGTTTTTTTACGCAGGATATTTTATCACCTTAATTTGTATATATCCAGGATACTTTCTCGCCTATAATTTGTTCTCACATGGACTTGTACTAATTTAGGCATGAGTACTTCAACAAAATAGCTCGGTTTGCATTCAACCTCATCAGACAATAACGTACTTCCTACCAGACATGATTCCAAGAAAATGTCCAATCAAGTGCGAGTGAGTAATTTAATAGTAGAAATATGCAGGTGAGGAAATATCTGGTGCAGTTAATTGAGCTGCTGTTTGTTGAACAGTGTCGTATACCCAAATTTTGTGTTTAAACAATGAAAAAACAGATTCTTTATTTCCTCGCTACTTATACACTATTTAGGCTCGTTGAAAAAAATTATTAGTTTCTTGTCTTATTTATCATCTTCGAGACATGAACAAGCAGGTTTTTATTATTATTATTTCAATCTCACTCATTGTTTTTTTTTTCAGAAAAAGTTACATACTCGAGTATTTAGGCGGAAATTATCGATAAATTTCGACCAATCAGATTCTTTTGTAAACGATGCTTGTTGTGTTAGATGGTAGTCATGTGCATATTGTATTTGGACGAGTTTATATCAGGTTGTATTTAAAATGAGCATGTGTTGAAAATTTATTCTCTCGTGATGTATAATGAATGATTTGCTAGGGAACGCGGGGACGAGAAACTAATAAAAAAAATTCCACGAGCCTTACATTAAGTAAAAATACTGTGAATAAATTTAGAGTAAACAAGTAAATATCTGTTGCATGACCAGTTGTCATCTCCTTACTGCCGTCAAGATTACACAACTTAAAGATAAACCAAAAAATTCTCTCTTTTTGGCTATTAAATAGAAATCGACCATGTGTGAAATCTGGTGGTAATGATGTGTTTCAATGTTTAATGTTTTAATGTTTCGATGATAAATTAGGATCTATCTTTCAAAATTGAACACAATAGACCATTTTTTCTTTTCTTTTTAATAAGATATACTGAGTGGAAATTTCCTAAACATAAAGACTATAGATAGACAGATTAAATGGACAGACAAGTTTTGGCTCAAAAAGTCAGGTTTACGTTAAGTCAGATTTTTTACAACACATTTAATGCGATTATTAGTGCGATTTTTGCAATTTGAGCTATCACCAATTCAAATCTAGCCGAAAGTTCCCTTTCCGCCATCATGATGTAATGGTGAAGGGAATGTTCGACTGATAGACAGGGATATAAGTTAGCTGTTTGACATTTTAGTAGGAATGTCCAGTCTAATTGTCAGATATTAATTTTGGTTTTTCTGGTTTTCCCCTCGACTGAATGTGCCATCCAATCTATTTTTGAATTTTGGTTCCCATCTTAAACATGTTTTTCTTTTTCTTTCATTTTTTTAACATTTCTTAATGAAATCAAATATTTCTTATTTTATATGATTTTTATTTGATTCCATTTCATTCAGTTGATGTTATATTGGTTTGTAATAGATGACCAATATTTAGGTACATTTTTTTCCTTCCCATTTGTCTTTATCCCACTTTCAACTTCCAGATGTGGTTTCATTGAAATGTATTCCTTCCATGTGTGAGTTTGAACTGAATGAATAGGTGTAATGTGTAAACTTGTTCTTCTGGAAATATTGATATATAGGACAGTTAAATTTTCACATTGCTGGTTGGTTTCAAAGCTTATGTACCTTCAACATGTACCTTCTACTCGGGATCTCGCTTTGACTGATTATCTCACCCTCTACTTATTGTGGTTTTACTGCAATGTATGTTTCTGTGTGCGAGCTCGAACTGAATGAATGTATTTCTTTGGGTAGTATGTGTGTGTATTGTAAACTCTTTATGACGCAATCGCTTGTAGTAACATCTTTTAATGTGATGTTAGGGGAGGTGCTATTGGTAAGATTGACATGTCATTTAATAATCATTCTGTACTTACCGAATGTCGAAGTTCAAACATCGGTTGTAACTGTTACAATTTATTAGACGTGGAAGAGACTTAAATCCTCAAACCCTGATAGTGGGTGGAAAAGCCTTTGAAGTTAGACGAAACAGAATGCTGTTGTTTGTTGGTCACCCACCACCACCACCGCAATCCCCGGCCGTTTAAGCGTTCCAAGTTGCTTAACCCCAATGGCGTATATTCTGGCAAATTAGCAAAATCAGGGAAGAATAATTATTATTTTGTATCTTATTTATCATTTGATGAAGCTTTTTTTTCTCAACTTGTGCTGAATTTCTTTTGTTAGCCGAGTATACACCGTTGTTATACCTAGATGAAGAATACGACCATATTTTTCTTTATAAATTAAAAAATTTGATGAAAGTAAAAAAAATAATTCGATCGGTATTTTTTTTCTTAAACTCACCTTCAGGTATGGAATGAATTTTTAATCAAGTTATTTGTAATGATAAAAAGAAAAGTCGTTTTTTGATATCATTCTCAGAATTGTATGTAATTGGGTCCTTAATTACAAAAGTTGAATTTCCTGCTAATAAAACGGCGAATGCTTTTGCACCATCAGTATTTTCATTGGAATCATCCCACAATACTTTTCATTTAGGTATTGTCTACCAATTGTAGGTAAATTTCTTGTTTGATTGGTTGGTAATAACTTCGGAGAATCTGATTGATTCCCTTAAATATCTTAACATCAGTTTTACTAACAATTCCAACCAAAATGTTTCAACCAATCAAATGGCAATATGCCTATAATTTGTAGACAATTCCTTATTGGACGCATTGATACTATTTAGGTTACACAACTTAATATCAATATGAGGTACTGGGATCATCAGGTGTTAATTTTCTCACTTTAATGGAATGATTTGTTTCCAAAAGATTATTGTTATTGCCAAAATTGTAACAAATACCTTCATTTTTTTATGGCAGAGTCATTTTTTATCATACGACTTATTTTTGTTTCTAATTCTTATGGACCAGTTCTTGGGATTCAGTTAATGATAAATTCGTCTCCTCCGTAGTTATATTTGAAAATACAAAATGTTTACGTAACACCTTGAGATGAGCAAAGTGCAAAGTATTTTTTAGATTTGTCACCAGTATTTATCAAATGCGTCTTACCTAGTCCTATGACACACATGAATACAAAAAATATGGCATACCTGTGGAATACCTTTATTATCTTCTTGGCTTGTTAATCTATTATATTGTTGCAATGGCATTTATGGAATTTCATATTTATCTTATGTTTGCTTAAGAATACTTTTTTTTAAAAAAGTTAAAAAAAAACACAGGGAGAAGACAGACAATATGCTTGAGGAAACAGCTTGAAGAGAATTCGACGTGATATTGCATGACTTTTAATACTTGAGGTAATATAGTCTGTGTGCAGGTATATTAGTATTTGGCACTCGTTCCATGTCATATTAATATAAATTAGTGTATTTGTTCAAATCAGTATTAATATTCATTATTAAATTTAATTAGAGAACTGACATGTATATTTGAAAAGTTGAAGTGTTTTTTAAGTTCGGAAAAGTAATTAGAAAAGGCAAGGTGACGTTGTCGATGCACCATAAATACTACGAAACATGTGTCGAAGACTTTATTAGGAATTATTTGTGTAGAGACACAGAAAATTTGAAGTTAACATTTAATCTTGGTGCAAGCAATGAAGTGTGTAAAAATGAGTCAAATGTTAGTTAGTAGTGATATGTATGAAAATATAATGACAAGAGAAATTGAATTGATGGTTATTTATCTTTGTTTTTTTAATCATTATTGTTATATTCTACCTACCATCTGTAGTTTGTAAATTGGTTGTAAACCTTAGGGTATTTTGTAAAGTTAATGAATACTTAAAAGTGAAGTGAACCCCTTAATGCTGTCTTTTAATTGTTAGTAGTTGGTTAAAATACAAGCTCGAATACAGTCAAAGCAAGGAAAAAATTCAATAATTTATTGTATCTAAATTAACTTAAAAAGTTTAAATTAATGTTGATGTTGTTTTTATGGAGGGAAATTGTTGAATACAATGATCATTACCAAAGCTTTGTTCTGAATTCATATAATTCCCATATAATAAAAAAAAAAGTTATCTTCACATTAATAACACAGTGAAGAAATAATTCGTGCCAACAATTTCAATATTAGGTTAGCGGTCAATTAAGGTCCGATTCTGAGATCGTCGACTGTGACTCCGTCAGGTCAACCCATGTCATGTGGGGGAAATTGGGTCAGTTGGTACCTATACTGTTTCATTTTAAAGTGGTTACCTTACTTATAACTTTACCTTACCTACCTTACCTTGCCTTAGATAAGGTATAAACTTGTTATTTGATGGGTTACCATTTAGAAATCTGCATTTAAAATGACTGTACAAATAAGGGGTAGATGGTACCTAAACTAGCCATATAAGATGACTAAATGTTTAAGCCATTCTCTTTAGAAAAATCCCACAACAAAAATAAAATCGGTGTTTTAACAAGAATCTATGAACAATATTTATCTCTATTCCACATGAGAAAGTCAAGTTTTAGACAGCTCGAACAATGATTCGATCATGTTCTCCCATGAGTAATGCTATTGTCTTCTCTTGTTCTATGACATTCAACATATGTAAAATGGAGGTTTCTTATCAAAAATGTCTTAGTTCGGTGTTATTCTCACACTTTTTGTAATTTCATCACTTCGTCTTGTTTATTTTGTTTATTGTTGTATTCGTTTAATGAAGCGATTGTCTTTCGTTATGCTAATGTTTACTAACAGCATCTGTAAACTCGAGTCTCGGTCTTTTTTTAGGTGCAGCCATTTATATATTTCTCACGAATAAGACTTTCATGTAACGGATTTCTTTACCTCTGTTAAAGATGGCATGGAAAGTTTGATTGATTCACTTTTTGATTGTAAATTGGCCATTTGATTGGTTCAAAATCACATCATGAAGATTCTGATTGGTTCATATTGAAATGTCATCATTTGGTGTATGTGTTGTTGAAACTGAGCATGTTAATGTCAGTTCTGAATAAATCAATCAGAATCTCGAAAAAGTAATGAAACAGCAAAATTTGTAGATAAATGATATCTTGAAATATTATCGTGATTTTGAGTTATAAGAAAATATCTAGTTTTGCATTTTTGAATTATCAAATCAAATCAAATTTCGTCTTGTCATTTTCTTCCAATTAAAATAATTGGGTATGAATAATTGAAGAGGCATTTTCTTGTTCGTGAGGTCATGATTAGATATTTTGATGTAAAGATGTGTTCGTGACTGTTAATTAGACAATGTAAGGTAGGGTTGCAGAAAAATCGTTTACAGTTAAAGTTATTTTTAATGCCTACAAATACATAAATGTATTTCGTTGGATGTTTTTTTTTTTTGTTTTTTGATATTTTTTTTATTTAGTCTGAAAAAGATTCTTTTTTTTATATCACATTTTCAATCACTATCATTTTATACATGAATATTATGAGTTGAAGATAGTGTGCAAAAATATCTTGTTCTTTTTCAGTTATCACAATGTTTGATAACTTTACGACGAAAAACTTTCTCAGGGGTTCATACAGCCATTAAATTAGGGCCGTGAAACGGACTTAAAAAAATCAATATTGAATTGAGTTTCGAAACTCGATCTTCTCTCTTAGCTGTTGTAAGTTGTTTTAACTGTTTTAAGTCCTAGAAATGCAATTTTCTATTTTGTTTTGCTTTGCCAACTCAGCAAGAAAATAGTTCAAAGATTATATCAAAGAGTGAATTGGAAATAAGTTCACAACATTTTCTTAATCTTTCCCTAGTGTTTTATAAGTTTGAAGGTTATTTTTAGTAGAAACACCCATACCAATATTTGTATTAGATCTAGGTACTTTTTCTTCCAGAGAAAATAAATTCAATTAAATTAAATTATTGATTGCTCATTTCATTCAGGTACCTGTAGTAAAAATTCCCTTTAAGCCATCCAGTATATTTAAGCGGATTACTCATAAAGCAGAAAAGATGTTCAGTTATCACTTCCGTTCATTGACTTATCTCTAAATCACTCCTACGCAATGTCAAAACGATCTTCTTTTTGGATTAAGAGATTCTCAAAACACCAAGGTCCGTTGTGTGAACAGATGAACTCTACTTGAGAAATGTTAACTTGCGCGAAAGTTGTCATCGGTTTGTCAGTATTTCCTGTCAACAGATTCTTACTGTCCTGCTTAAACTAGATTAGAATATTAACCCTCTTAAGAAAATTAAAAAAAGAAGTCATTTCTTTTTTTTTGTTTAGTGTTATCATATAGTATTAACTTTTATCCGTTCATCCTGAGCTCTTATTTTCATAATATACAAGTAATTTTTTGTTATAAAAGTTTTATATATAGAGAAGAGAGAAATTCGAGAAGAACAACCGGGAGATCTACTTCAGAATGACGGTATTCTTTGCTGCTGTTTGTTTGTCAGCATTTGCGCATTCATTATTCATGTAGTTGTGAAAGTGCAGATTATGATCTTCCTGATGATTAATTTCTGATGTGGTTTACTAATTTATTGGAATTGATATAACTTTGATATAACTTTTCATGTAAGGTCAATACTTTATTTAATAAGGTTGGTGTTCAAACTCTTGTTAACAGACAGTGGCGATTCCAGTGTACGAAATAAGGATTTGAAAACGGTTCGCGACATGTGTAAGAATGCATAAAACGATTCGCAGTTCTATTAGCAGTAGCACTAAAACGATTCGCAATGTGTGGAAACACATTTCCATTTTTTTAAATGTTTTCATTATAATAAAGGGATCTCTCCGCAACACATTCTTAATAGCGACAGCTGATGTTATTAAAGAGTAGAATTTTCCCATTGTTATAAGAATATTATTCCCCTTCAAATAACTGATTTAGCCAATCTAGAGAGGTCGATTTTTAAAATTTTCTTTAACGTCGCCAACCATGGCGCCTCCTTCGTCACAATATTAAATTTTCTTAGCCTCCCCCCCCCCCGCAACAGGAAACTAGCTGCGTACTTTAGTTATGTATTGATATTTTGCTTTTTAAAATTGCACAAATTTTTTTCTCTCTCGTTCGAAAGAAATATAACTTGCCCCTACCTCATTTGAATGTACAACAATGATTTTGTAGAGCTCTACTTATAACTGTTGGCAAACAAAATAAATCAAAGATGGCTGGTAGACCATAATCTGTTTGGTTTCTTTTTTTGAGTCGCGCGTATTTCTTAACACAGATCTACCAAAATTCATTTTCGTGGTTACTATAATAAAT
>JAUKPT010001516.1:0-15111 GCA_032273505.1 Nanomia bijuga
ATTAATTTTTAGCACAATAGGGGATGGGGGATGGGGATGGGTACATGACCCCTAGGGTCCAATTCTCCCTTGCTGACAGGGGGTAGGTAATTATTACCATATGATTTCTTATAGCTGAGACATGTTTCTCTTGATTTTTACATAGAAACATCGCGCGCACCAATTTTCCCACAAACTCTTACTCAGATCCAGGATTATAGGACTTTTCTTGCTTTATAAATGAGTTTTTATCTGAGTCTTAATTTCCCGCTTTGATCTAAATTTGTAGGGAGATTATGAATCTTGAAGTCAAAATATCCCGGGAAATCAGAACTCTGAAGTCCTAATCTCCCGGAGTCCTAATTTACTGCTTCATACCGGTCCCTTATCTTCTCTTTTCTATCCTCCTTCTATCCATTCGTAATTCTTTCCTGAATAACATGGTGAGAATTCTTCAAATTTTGATATCTTTCTCAAAAACGGCTATAAGAATTTATCTTGTTTATTGCATGATACTATGGAGTTAAGGGCACAAAAGTGATGAAGCCATCATAAGCTCTTCTGATCTTGATTTATTTTGGGCAGAATTTAGAGGAGATTGAAACAGAGCAGCTGAGAAAAACATATCCTTGATCTTGTGCATCACATATTGCATGATAAGCATAATTTATGCAAAAATGGTACATGGGATTGGCTTGATATTACATATTATGAAAGTACTTAATTATCTTGATGATGTGGTCAGCATAACACTCATGTTTTACATGCTTTAGTGTTGTTGTTTTTAAAAAGATCTGGCTCTTAGGAAAATTGGTCGAAGTGCCAAAATCTGGTGAATAATGTGGTTATTTTCTTTTTTCTCAAAAAAGGATTTGTCCATTTATGTATTCCAAAAAAGTGTTCTTCAAAGCTGCTTTCTTGCAACTTATTTTATGTGGTCTACCTCTCGCAATACTTGTTATCATCATGATTTCCAGCCATTCTGATACTTCCCATACTAAAAATCAAAATTTTGCACTTACACGCTTTCTTGATTACGGTTTCAAGATTTATTTAACTCATACTTCATGGTGAATGCCAGTCTGAAAGATCAATTTTTATGATAAAAGATGTTAAAAGGCATTGTAAATTAAGGGTGGTCACTGGTAATGGACGTCAGGGACAAGTCAAGGGCAAGTCAAATACAAGGCAGGATTTTTGAAACAAAATCGAGAACCCTAACACATATTTTGCATCTTTGACTTCCTTCAAAGGGCATTTTTGGCACATCTAAGCGCTGATATTCGACTGTCAAAATTTTCTTCAATAGTGTTTCTAAATGGGTCTCCCTTAGTAGGAGATTTTGGTCTCCAGAAGAGAATTTTAGCTGTAATGGTTTCCTTTTTGGTCTCCTTTTTGGGTTTTTGTTCTTTTAACTAAAGATTACAATAATAAAAAATAGTTTTTTTTATGTTTTTTGATGGTTGGTCAATCTTCAAAAATACTTAATACTTTCAACTGACTGATAAGGAAATATTTTTTCTACTTTATTTCATCTACTTTAAATTTCAAATCAAGAATTAATTCAAATTGTTCATAATTCACATTCGAAAATCAGCAGTATATAACAAGCCTGGTATGCATTTTATTTTCTATTTTAGATGGTATTCAATGTACGAGATGCAGATAAAGATGTTCTTTGTATTTCTGTATTTGATCGGGATTTCTTTTCACCAAACGGTAATATTTCTTTAATTATCTGTTTTATCTGAAAGCCTTTTTAAGAGGAACATTATCTTTTTCATAAGAACCAGGAAAAACGACTTGATGCACTATGCACTTATTGTTTAGTGGATATCTGCCTCAAAACATTATTTCGGCCACTACAAATTAAGTATTAGATTTTTTTTCAGCATCTGTCCTTAATTATTACTTTTTGCTTTTCATATTCAATATTGTCGTACCTCTCGCAGCAAAATAGCGCAATTTGACTGATTGATGAGGGCCTAACATTTTTAGTATTATAGTCTATGCACTTGCCATTAAAAAGGTTAGGCATAATTAAACAAGCTCGCATAGCTAAAGAAGTTTTGCCCAACATGCCCATTCGTTTTTTTTTTTAAATAATAGCCCATTAACAATGCCCATGCCAATTACTGATGTACATGCCTATCAATAATGCCCATGCCCATTTCCATGCTCATTACCATGCTCATTACCATGCTCATTACCTTGTTCATTACCTTGCTCATTAACACGGGCCAAACTCATTACCAATTTCTATGCCCATTACCAACGTCACATCAAGTCTCCGTGGAGTCCCTAAATCATTGGATTTATCCAGTATGATCCAAATATATAATTCTTTTAATATGAAAATTTAATGATTTTTTTGAATTTCATTAGAAAGTGAGAAAGTTAGAAAGTCCTGGGGAGTGCATCTGCCCTGAAGCCATCAATTAATGTACCCGGTATGATACAAACAGAATTCGGGGCAACACCATACATAGTCATATTTCGTTTTTCTTATGGATGTATGCAGTATATGTTTTAAATTCTTTATGTTAGCAACGAGCTGTAATGGTACATTTCACTGAACTGACACTTCTAAGATTAAAAATACTAGTATAAAGCATCTGAGAAATTCT
Organism: Nanomia bijuga; assembly: GCA_032273505.1. Classification (NCBI taxonomy): domain Eukaryota; kingdom Metazoa; phylum Cnidaria; class Hydrozoa; order Siphonophorae; family Agalmatidae; genus Nanomia; species Nanomia bijuga. The sequence goes on from JAUKPT010001516.1 coordinate 2,607, forward strand.
GAGAAATTTATTGTGATAAGAATTAAATGATCAATTTTTGTTGGCCTTTTTTGTTTCTATTTTCCTCAATATTGTAATAACTCTTTCCTGACACTGCCTTGATATGTTCCTAATTTGCTCTTATTTTCGCCAAATCTTTTGAAAAAGAGAGTTATCTTTATGGATTATTAGAATGCATATACTACATTTCGTTTTATTTTCTCGTGACGAAGCTTCTATATTATACCTATCCTGCTATAACTAACCTCATTTGTCAAAAAATTAGCAAAAACAAACTAGAAATTTATTTACCTATTTTTTTTTACAGATAAAGTATACAATGACTTGCATGTGTTTCAAGGTGCCAAACTACACATGCACACACATGCACTCACATGTGGAGAGATATGGAAACATTTTGTTTACTTGATTGATTTATAACAAAATAAGTACCGACTTGTTGATTTCATCTATAACAGCAATATATAAAAAGGCGACAAATCAGACCCTAATAACTATGAACGATAGACTAATAAAGTATGCTGTTGATAATAAATTTTTGTCTCCAGGTCAACTTGGCTTTATTGCAGGCAATTTGACTCACATATTTTGCTCAACAACCTTACACACAAATACTCAGGTTTAATACGTCTGGATTAATGTCTGGATTGTCTGGATTTTGTCTGGATTTTTGACTGATTTGGAATCTGTCTGGATTTTGTCTGGACTTAGAGATCACTAAGTGATCGCATTGTATTATTTTCCCTGATTTAGATCCTTCTCAACATCTAATTATTATGGTTAATAGTGAAAGTGCATTTAAAAGCATTTGAAAGTTCCTATTTTCAAATTTTATTCAACCATTGTGGACAGTGAAAGTTGGTAAACCAAATTATTTGAAGTCTATGTTTCTAATGATTTTTCTCCCTGGAAAATAAATTAATTATTTTTGGTAAACCGGATTATTTGATTAGTTTATTTATATTTTGAAGACATTTGTAACAACTTGTATCTATGATTCTTGGTTTTACCTAACTGACGTCTATAGTTTTATGTTCTTATGAAAACCAGGTATGGTTTTGTTATGAAGACATTCAAATGTTTCTCTATAATTACTTTTTTTAATTACTTTAGTTAGTAAAAACCATCCCTTCTAATAGGAAACTTGGCTAAAAAGAGTATGAAATTATGATTTAGAATGTGAAACTGGTTTCCATAAGAACTTTCTCACAAAAGTAAATAAATAAAACGAAAGTAATTAAATAAATACTCTTTTCGTTCATGAATTAATTATTATTTTGATTGGGTATGAGCATTCTAGTGCCTGTGCCTAAGTTCGGTTAGATCCCTCGTCTTCTGGGAAATATTTTCTTGTTACACTCGAAAATTATTTCCACGCAGACTCCAGGATCTAACCTATACCCTAATGTTTAATTTTATAATTCAGATATTGCTGAGAATTTTGCTGGCAGTAAATTAGAAGTTTAAACTTTTGTACTCTTTCAAATTCACAATTCAATTTTAATGCATATGATATTTTGTCTGGACAGATATGTACTTTTATATAAAATGACTTGAAAAATCATATAGTTTTTTAGGAGAACATGTATGGATTGTCTAGATTTTTGACCATAAACTACTTGTACCAACCCTGATACTGTCATAAACAAAAAAAGAAACTATGGTTGCTTTCTTTGCTTATGCAAGGCCTTCGTTAGTGTCTCTAGAAGCCTTTTGTTGAAAAAACTTTCTAATAAGGGAGTCGATGCCAACTTTTCCAATATAATAAGGATGAAATATGTGTTAAAGTTGGATCGAAACGCTCAGAAATGTTTACGCCAAAAAAGGAGTGATACATGGATGTGTGCTTAGTCCTTTCTTATCAACATATTTCTACATGACCTTGAGTTTGAACTGGAAAAATGTGGTGGCAATCCCAACTTAAACAAAGATAATCATTGTCACCTCAATAAGCTCTTAGTGAACACTGTGATCTTCAATAAAACAGGGAGAATTTTAAGGAACAATCTAACATTCAACAACACCCCTGGAGAATGTCAGAGTATACAAATACCGAAGATTCAGGATAAATTAAAACTGGCTTGGATGACCTGAGGATCAGAGGATTCAAGGCTCTCATGGCCATCCTGCTTTACCTTTTTTGGGCTCAATGAAGTTACCCAAGCACAACCCCATTAAAAAAAAATCATATGTCCCGTTGACATCAACTAGGAGTACAGTAACACACCTCCACCTACAGTGTGATGCCTAAGCTAGGGCTGCTACCTCTAGAACTCTCTGCAAGAAAATCTGCAATCAGTCCACTTATAACAGAATCCCTAAGCGATGCAACTAGAGAAAAACTCCCATGGATACAAAACATTGAAAACATCCTAGAAAGAAATGAGCTTCTTCGATACTACATAGACAGCAACTTTAGCACTCCCATTGCAAACATACTCTACCACTTGTCTGCTTTTGGAGAGATAAAAAACGACTCATCCAAACTTCACACTTACAGTAAAATTAAGACATATGCAGGCAAAGAGGAAGACTTAACTAGTGTATCCAATGTAAAACACAGAACCTCTATGACGAAAATCTGCCTTTGAAACCACAAACTAGCCATCAAGACTGGCAGACAACAAAATTGGTAGGGAATACAGGCTCTTGTTATATTGAAACTGTCAAGGCTTGATTCGTAGGGATGCCATTAATTATGCATGAGATGTGATTGGCCCCGATCGGTCCCTAGAGCCCACGTGACTGATTTTCTTAGGATGGCAAGCCTGATTTTGACTGGTTGATAGCAGCCATATTAACCTTAACCCCTAAAAATTGTTAATTGTTAATGGTTTACACTTATGATGGAACAGCCATGCACAAGCTCTTTATGTGCTTATCAAGGCATTGGCTTTAGTCCCACCTAGTGTTTCGTCAGCTACCAACTGACTACCCAATTTCCCTCGCATGTCATGGTTCAACCCTTTGGCATTGCCTAACGATAGTTAATGTGCCCTCGCTAAGAGCCTGAGTTGAGTGCATTTTATTGTATCATTTTTAATGACACTTTGTCTCTGCCACCCGCGTCCCTCATCCAATAAGAATCTCATGACGACTATACTTAACTTACATGAATGGAAATGAGCTGAAATATGACATACCAATACGCGTTGGTAAAATGGGACATTGACCCCTAAAATCCCCCAAAATCAAACAGTCAGATCAGGCTGAAGATTGGTACTAGGACCAGCTCGAAGGTTGAAAATCCAAATATTATAGTCCTTAAACCTAAAAAAAGAAGAAAATAGGGCATTGACCACTAAAATTCCCCAAATTTAAAGATTATAGGATAAGGTTAAAAATGGGTACTGGGACCAATTTGAGGGTAAGGAATCCAAAAATGAGAGGTTTTGAGGATATTGACCCACTATGGGTCACACAGGTCACATGATTTTGAAGAAGATTGTTAAATCTATACAAAATCTTCCACATTTTCTAACACTATTCTACTTTATGACTTTTTAATCTACAAACTTCCAATTCTTTATAATATTCATCATATTAACCAAAATTCGCACATCACACTCGATATTAAAGGAAATTCATCTTACCTCACGAATATAATCTTCAATAATATGCTATAAAATACCTTACTTAATAATCTACTTGTTTACTGTGTTAAATACAATATACTTTATTGGTAGAAAGTTTTGCGGGTAGAAACTTTCTTAAAATAGAGGTGGACATTTAAGACTAATACTCTTGAACCGTTCAAAGTATTGCGTTCAAAGCATTCAAAACGTTCAAAGCGCAAATCATGTGAGTACATGTGCTTCGAATTTATTTTTAAACGGTTTGAACGGTTTTAAACGCTTTAAACGTTTTGAATTGTGATAAAAAAAGATCAAACTGGTTTGATCTTTCTTGAACGCTTTGAACGTTTTGAATCTTTTCTTCTTGGAAAAGCAAGCAAAAATGAATGAACTTTGAACTTTCACACTTCGTTGATCAGTTTTTTTAGGTTTTATGAATCTGCTCCTGCACCGTTCAAGTAATTCATCAGGGATTCATGTATATATAATGCACTTTCGGGGCACCTGGTGTTATGTGGCTTTTATAAAGCGTTAAATACGGCTCCATTCACAATTAATCTCCACTCTCCAGGGTTAATTCGACCACTAAAATTCTTGCTGTCAACAAAACCATTGGTACAGTAACCAGCATTGTCTGTTTGTTTAAGATAATTGTGCAAAGGAAGTGTGGCTAACACATACTTTTCTATATTTCAGGAGATGCCTTGATAGAGCCTTTGAAAATTCGCCAACGTGCAACTAAAATCCCAAAATAACTTGTTGAACCATATTGCCCTACATCATACAAAATGAAATTACACCTGCTAAAAGTACCATGCAGAAGAATCCCTTATAGTATTTGGTACCAGTTTTTCTGGGACATTCCATACTTATATATTTCCCATCAATTGCTCCGATACAATGTGGTAAATTCCAAAGCATTTCAAAGTCCTCTGCGATATGGCACTATTCCTTCTTAAGTAGAGGAGCATTGAGGTAAATAGGAGCTAATTCTTCGTGTAACGCAGTACACACTTTTTTAACTATGTAACTCACTGTTTGTCTGCGAACACGAAAACTTATACAAAGTGGATTCTGTGGAAGGCCATGAGAAAGATATCGAAAAGTTAAAACAAGCTGTTCCTCCGCTGAGATAGCTTTGCGCATTATAGTTGTTTTTCGAGTGATTTTCTTGTGTAGTAATCCCAATAGATGGTCAAACCATTTTTACAACATTCGCAGGTAATTAAAATGCCATTCTCGATCGCTCTCTCCAGATCCTGGTAAAATTTATAATATTCGCTATATAATCTTCTATTGCGAAAAATACCCTGCCTCCAAAATCTTTTCATGTTTCTGTTTCTGTCGATACACACTAATATTGTCAATGAATTATTAAAACATTTTACTTGAGTACATGTTGCCTTTCGAGCGCATTGAGCATTTCGAACGGTTTGAACAGTTTGAACACTTAGAACGGTTTCAAAACTATGAACACTTTGAACGGTTTGAACGTTTTGAATGTCTGGTGAGTACTAGCCTTAAAAGTTCTCAGAAAAGAGGCTTCATTTCAACATTTCAATACAATTGTATCATTATCAAGAATAAATCAAAAATTAAATAGGATTTAATTACAGTTGTAGAAGACATTCAAGTATTGACGTCATTAATGATTAATGACTTCATTTAGAATTTACGTCAGAGTTTCTGACGTCACAAAATCAAGGGGACTTTGATTTCACCATTACGTTTATCCAAAGCGTGTACATCTCTTTTGCATAACTATGGACTTCCGAGTTGAGACCACCTTTGTTGCTCTGGTGAGTCTGTAATTTATAGATATACTTGTCCTCCATACGTTCTCTACCAGCAAAAGATCATGATATAGTATATATATTTCTAGGTCTTTGGTTAAATCGTGGTTATTATGGCAATGAGTTGCTAATTCATGTTGGCCCGGTCGGTTAATAATGTCATATTTGTGTTTTGACCGACAGATTTTCATCGTTTATCTGGTATGCCCAACATATATTTCTTGACATTTCTTATAGTTAACAGCATATATGACACCTTTTGTTTTACAATTGGCTCCTGGTTTGATCTTGACACTTGAACCATTATTCTTGTTAACGATTACATTTTTAGGGCTCATTAATTTTGCAAACTTGACATCCTTTGCATGTATCGACAGTGAGGTTTTGCTTTATTTTCATATCATTACGGCATAAGAAATTTGAAAGATAGTTCAACATAGTGTGTGCTCATTCACATTACTTTCGTTTGTTCAAGATTGAAAAGGAAATTTTATTCATTGGATGTTTTCCTCATCTATAATATACTAATTTTCGGTTGAAAATGATATGAATTTGTCCATATGTTACTTAAATAACTACATTGTTCGATTTGGTTCAACCGGCCATCACACTAGACTTCTCCTGTCTCATTGAAGTAATACGGGAGTGATTCGATTGGTTTTGACGTTTTCTGTTGCTTTCGTTATGGATCGGTCCAGCCCTTAAACATAATTGCCATGATTTCAATTGGTGTTCTTTTTGGCTGTGCTTTTTCCCCCTCTGATATTTTTGAGGTAAACAAACATGTTTAAAGTTGGAGGTAAACACTGAGATTAATGGCAGGAGTAAAAACCTCCTGGTACCCACGGGGGTCAGCATTCTTGGCCCTGTTTTCCAATCAGAGGAAAACCTGACTATTAAGATCAGTGGTCAAACCAACTTCGCGCATGCCCATTAGTTTCTCGGGATTGTTTCCACACTTCGATTTGAAGACTTGGTTCGTTATTGATATTTATAAAAAGAATAAATAAAATCAATTTTCGTTCTAATCTTATTTTACTTCTAACAGTTGTCCTTTTCGACACTCTTGAATGGATGTTGGGTGGGGTAGGCAGGGCTTCAACCAACTTTGTGACCATGTGAAGACCATGTGACACTTCGCACCTAGTATACCTAAATCTGCAGCTAGTGCCAGTTCTCTTTAAGTTAAGGCCTCATTTAAACGTAAATATATTCATTTATTTTCTAATTCACTACGTTCAAGAGAAAATTACTTGTTTTATTACTGTATTCATTTAGCTTAACACCCCCTCTATCGGTAACCTCCCCTATACAGACACTTAATAAGACAAAACAAAAAACGCAATTTGCTTAGAATTAGGTTTAGTATTTGTTCTGTAGGATCGAATGTAGTTTTTAATTTCATCCACAAGTTTCACTTTTAAGATACTTAATCTAGAGTTACCAGTGACACCAGAAAACACATCATATCAAAACAATGTTCGTTGTATCACAACTTAAACTACATAATTTTAACACATTAGTTTAAGAACTTAAGATCCTAGAAATACAGAAAGCGAATAGAGCCTTTGAATGCTCTCTTCAGTTCCCAATTTTAACACTATCATTGGACGACACCATGAAACATTAAATTCACAACACAAAGTTGCATTCTAATGTGATGAAAAACCTTGAAATTTAGACTAGGTTTATTTACATGCTAATAAAATAATTATGCAATACAAAGTTTTTTACTCATACATAATTATTTCTACAAACAGTGTTTCACCATCCAAACTTGTTTGTTACACGTCTTATATTTGAATATAAAAGATTTATTTTTCCATTTGTTGAAACATTTTTCTCCTATTCTTAATTGAATAGAAAAATGTGTTCAGTGTATTATGAAAGTCATATTCAATTTCATCTTATTATATTCAATAAGACTGGTTTGGTTAATACATTAATGAATTCTAACGATGAATTGATCCATTTTCATCATTTTCATCTTAACTTATTAACAATCGATTTATTATATTCCCTGTCAATTATGTTAAAACAACTTAACAGGTTGACCCTCCTCCATTGAAGTCAAGCATGGCCTTTCCAAAACAATTTTATACGTCAGCATTTTGTGGATCTTCATATAACTTTTTCGACGATATGATAATAATTGTTTTTATTCTGGAAGTTTAATGGAATTAAGGAATCAAATTTGTATGTAGAAAGATGAATTAAATTAATTCAAGGACATTGATAACAAACTGATGATAAAAAACGATCTGATTTCCATTCGACAACTTATTCTTTTGCCGTCTTTTCCATTTACTTTTTCCATTTACAATGTTTTGGAAGTAGTTGCAGCCATGTGAATCTATTGATCAGCACGGTACATATTCCAGTGATTTATTAGATATGGTAACTATACCAATATCTCAGGGGTCCAGCACGGTACATATTCCAGTGATTTATCAGATATAGTAACTATACCAATATCTCAGGGGTCCCTCCCCCATTCTTGTACATCAGAAATGGTATTCATACCTAATCTCAGGGGTCTCTCCCCCAATCTTTTACATTGGAAATGGCATTCATACCAAATCCCAGGGGTCTGTCCCCCTATAATTTCCATCGGAATTGGCATCCGATCCAGATTCCAGGGGTCCTTCCTCCAACGTCAATATGAGAAAGTCACAAAAAGTATTGAATTTAACTTCCTCCTCAAAGCAATGTAAATGTTCAACAACTTCTCAAATTAAGGAAATGGTACTAAAATTTCCCAAGAATATACAAATTATTTTAGTCCAGCAAAATTTCGGACACTTGCATTTATGTCATCTGCGATACAAACTATGAACTGTAAAAAAGAACCTTTACTGTTGAAAGTGAAAAATGTTAGTGCATAGCTAGTAATTGAACGGGGTTCCGCCCCCAATATTATTTTGTAAATTTTTCAAAATTTGCAATATCTGGTAAATTCCTAGTACATAGCCAGTAATCTACTTTAAAACTTGTTGTTTCAATTATGATAAAATCCTCAACAGGTTGGGAAGGTTGTTATCCTTGTCTTTAGACGGAAAAATCAGTAGCTGGTAGTCAATATGGTGCAATAAATGAACAACTGCCTCCTCGAAGCAATGCTAATGGTCAATAACTTCACAAATGAAGTAAGTGATACTAAAAATTTCCCCAAAATATAAAGAACATTCAGTTCATTAAAATTCAGACACAATTATTCTGAACGAAAAGCCTTTCACATTAAATTTATGTTACCAGTGAAACAATTAACTTAACCTTTTACTGGAGTTAAAGAAGTCAAAATCTAAACAATTTTATATGCACAGGACAAACATCGTAAAACTAATAGACAAGGCACCAAGTATATAAATATTCAATTTTCGATTTAAATTCGTGGGACATAACATTTCCAGTATCAATAGCAATAGTAAAATTTTGTTCATTTTTAGCAGCACAAATCAATGAGAACTCAAGCGTCGCCTGAGCAGCTTACATATATTCAATAAACAGCAATATCAAAGTTTATAATTTAGCGTCGTATCTTTTACCCACTTCCTTCAACGTTCAGCGTTTAAGTAATTTTTATCTATAGACCTTTTCCGAGTTAAATTCGCCATATTGCTCGTGGGGGCAAATATAATATGATGGACGCATTTTATAGGCGGATATATAGGGAAAATAGTGTTCATATAATAATAATTAGATGCATTTTATTGAATAAGATTACAATTACTAAAGACATTATATCTAATGACAAAGCATGTAGTGATTTAAATAGATTATTCAGAAAGTATTTAAATATTCATAACATATATTGTTTAACTGTTTAAAATAGACAAAAACCACGCATAAAAAGCCGTTCAAAAAATCTATGATTTTCTTCTCTTTTTCAATCATTGAATTCTACAATAGAAATCAAATCTTTTTAACATAAAAAGGGTCTATGATTTTTTTTTAGATTTTAACAATTTTTTCATATATTCAGATACACCTTAATCCTTCGTCAGGAAGTCGTTTCTTTATGTGTGGATCGAGAGAGGGGGGTATATCTACCCCCTTCGACATTTTCATTTTTTCTTAGCTATCTATTAATTTCTATACAAAAATATTTGGCATGCATCTAGAGACATACCTTACAAATTTTACTGTGCAGAGTAAGATTACCGACGAAGAGTTAAAATGTAGGTTTGTGTACCTTAAAATGCATGATGGCATTGTGATGAATTGTTGTAGTAAAAAAGTGATCAAATAGCATTGTGCATGCTTAAAATAGACCCCTAGAGAGAACAGTACAGCGAGAATATGATAATGTGATTTCTTTTCACTTGAAGCGAAAACGAAAGTACTTCATATTAACCCAAATAATCGACCATTTTTTTCTCGATTGATTTGATATGATTGCTCTGATACCGATGTGTCCTGAACGTTTCAGACCAAATGAATACTTGGAAGGTACTTTCTGTAAAATGACCTTTTCGATGTCTAGACTTTTGCTTAAAATGAAGCCCTACTATCAAGGAGTATTACCATATATCATTTCTATAACTTATCCCTTCATTCTTAGGATCAGTTCCAATTTTTATGAAAAATTCGCCTTAAGGAGGTATATGCGTTATTCAGTGAGCATACGCTGTACAGTTGATAGGAGAATGACGTATCGTCTACTGCATTGTGTTATATTAAATAGAAATGAAAGTATGAAACATGCCGTTATGCGTGTGAGCAAATATTATCCACTATATTATCCACTTATTCTGTGGAATGTATTTAATGCATGGAAGTACTGTATTATACATGTAAAACAATTACAAGACTTCGCTAGTTATACATGCTCAATTTCGTTATTACGTTTCCTTTGTAACATTACTAGTTATCAACTCATCAAATTCTCTTGGTGAATGAGCACGAAATTCGTTTACGCACACTTTAATACACAATGCCATATAATTGCATGATATGTAAAACATGAGTAATCACATAAAGACAGGCTAAAATTATGGTATTTTTGGGGTGATAAATGGTTATAATACCACAATTTTGGCCGGAAACATATATATTTTTTCATTGGCATCACATTTTCAAATAATGTTTTACCTGTGACAGTTTTTTAGGGGACATTTTTGAACTAAATTCTCTGTAACGGCATGGCGCCATCACCTCTCATGCCACACAAATGTACCACAGATATAGGAGAAAGGGTTAAATGCATGGGTCGTTCTAGCGGAATTTTGGCCGGAAACCCCAATTTTTTCTTTCATTTTTAGATGTGGAATGATGTAGTAGTAGTAGTAGTAATTTATTGGCACAAGCCAGATAACCTTTATATATATACAATTAGAAATATACCCGATGTGGGCTAATGTCCATTTCCGGTAACAAAAATTAATTTAATTTCTAATAGTATAAATAGAAACCCACCCCACCTTAACCCATGCCCACCCATCACAAACTATGTCCTCTATAACCATTTTGTATACCCATAAAATTGTCTAAAAATAAATTTATAATTTTAACATCAATTTTCGTGTTATCATCGTATTTTATTTTTTTCGTATGTAACGCATTATTTTTTTATATCAAGTACCATTTCCATTTCCATTAAGAAGCTGCTGTTCATTATTCAGTTCTGGAGATCTTCTATTTCAAATTTTTCAAATCGCAATGTGTACGAGATTGGTATCACATGCTTTATCGTTTGTATACTTATTCCACATAAGCATATACGGTCCTCACGCTTTGAATTCGGTAAAAATCTGTCTCTTTCTATTCGCAAATTATGTGAGCCTTCGCATTCCATAATTTTATCGTACAGTGGCTTTGAAAGTGAAGGATTGACTAAGATGCGGGTTCCAAGTTTTGAATCTCGGTCTCTCACTTCTGCCTCCTGTATGCGAGCAATAAAAACATTTTTAAATTCGGTTTCCAGGGTTTTGGCACAATGTGTTTGGTTGTACTTGTGAACCAAGTTCCTGTTATGCTTTATATATGCAGTGTTCTCACCTAATTGTTCAAGATTAGCTATGAAATTATCAGGATGTTTTTCCGTTATTTTCGTTATAGATAACCAAAACTTCATTTGTTTTTTCGTGATGTCAACTTCTGAAGGATATTGTCCTGATTCCAAATACACGATCTCATTGTTTGTGCAGCATCGTACGGATAATGGGTACCATGGCCAGCTTAAGATAAGGACATAAGAAGACAATTTCAACTCATCTTTCTTAAAACTAAGGTACTAAGGGGCTGAGTGAAGGATTTTGATTAGTCTGATTTTACACTATGCTTTTTTTTAAGTCAGTATTTAATGGATACTCGAAATTAATACATCTATCAATGTAACAATTAAAGTATCATTTAGATATGAACGATGTAAAATAGGAAAATTGTCGAGTAAAGAATTTACAGCAGATCTTTGAAATTTGGTATTTATAATAACCAATTGATATAGTTTTGCGATGTGTGGTAAAAATTGGGCTAATTTGATGAAATTGTGTAAAATATGTTTTTTCCGACAATTTTCAAATAAAAACCACATTCTTTCCACCTCAGAAAAATTAACTGATAAATCAATCACCAAACATGATAACTAGATTCATTGCCTTATAACCTCACAAATAATGTTGATAATTATGTAAAAATTGTGGCAAAAATGCTTGAACAGGTTATTTACAGCTTTAATTCTTATCTGATTTTATATCTATCCCTTATTAAAGGACCTGATGTTTACATCCCTCGTTCAATATGAATAATGATAGATCTTTGGAATTTGGTCCATATAGTCACCAAATTATATAGTTATTTTTATGTGTGGTAAAAATGAGGCTAGTTTGATGGAAATGTGTAAAAAATGTGTTTTTTCAATAAGATTAAGATGGTATGAAGTGATGTTAAAACTAAATGTAATGTATATAATGTTCCCAAAATATCAAGATTTCCTTAGCGACATATTTTCCTCATTTTTTATTAACTTTTTAGATGGCATGACTTCTGTTTCTTGTACCTTAACTAAAAGATTGAATATTGTTACAGCTATTACCAATTCGAATTCGTTTAACCTTATATTTAGCGGGGGGGGGGGGGGGGTAATTTATACCCCCCCCAAAAACTTTTGTAAATTAAGAAAATTAAGGAAAACCCGCA
>JAUKPT010001517.1:0-15108 GCA_032273505.1 Nanomia bijuga
ATACCAGGATACAGAAGAAAAAGGCGCCCTGCTTCAGACATTTGTTTTAGTGTTATGGGGAAACGTACGAACGATGTTTTGTGATATGGGGAAACGTAAACAAACAGATGTTTTTGGAGATGTTTTCCACGTTTCCCCAGCGCTTTAGTTCAGTACAAAATTACATTTATCTTATCTGCATTTTTTCATTGAATGATAAAAAGATATAACTTACTAGGTCATAATGCGAAGTCGTAAAACCCATTACTACTTCGTAGAATAGAGTTTATGTGTATAGCCTCTTCGACAAGCAGACCCAGTCAAAAGAAAAGTGTCTTTCATCTTACATTTAGTCGTTTTTCTACAGAACGGATGGTTCTTTTTCGATAAAAATCGGCATGAGCAAGGGTAGTAACCATATCTTTGAGTATACCAAAGTAGAAACAAGAACTATAGTACTTTCCGCTAAAATCAGTGATTTGTTCAGAAACAAATGGGTCATTATTTCCACAACAAATGAGCGAAATATTTCCCCGATTGGCTTAAATAACTCTATTTGCTATTACCATAGTCTCCATAAAATATGAAAAGTCAGCCCCAGTCGGAAGGTCGAAAACTCGATTTCGCGTGCATGGATGCAAGGCCTAGAGATCGCCATGTCTCCAATACATAAATCTATGATACTCGCACAATCAACATTCCAAAATACTTAGTGGGATTTGGTATGCACTATAACCTAAAAAGATACAGCGGTCGTTAAATGAAGTCATTAGCTTACTTGTCGGCACACTTTGATGTATTATTGAGTAGAAACGTGTTAAAACAATTAATCGGCACTGATGCACTGATGGAAATTTTTGATGATAATCAATCCCATGTCATGTCAAAGAGGTAATAAATTTGTTTATTGTGAATGACAATTAACAAAAAGATGTCGGTTGTTCCATTCACAATGTTGTTTAGGGAACAGACATAACAGAATCTTCCGATGTGTACCAATAGTCTTTTAAAAGATACACTTTTGATGTGGACCTGTTTCCTACAATTCAGACATACGTATGCCAACTGTTTTGATTAAAATCCAATAATACCGACGATGCCCGGTATGAAAAATTCATAGAATCGATAAAACCTCACCTGTTGCCACCCACAGCAGATGCACTTTTATTTAACTGCAAGCGAATTTCTTACGTGACAGCGATGATAAAGAAATCGTTGCAACAACGGCTCGTCTAACCGAATCCTGTTGGCAAATGATGACCAATTAGAAGTAGAGTGGAGGTGCAAAAAATCTAAATGTCTGATCAATGTATATGCAAAAGTCGTGGATTACAATGCACAGACTTGTTCTATTATCAACTGTGTAACAATATTGAAGTAACAACATTTTTATCTGATGACGATTCATCTGCCAATGATTCAGATGATGATTGATTATGTATGCATTTTTATATTGTTATATTGTTGTTGTTGTTGTTGTTGTTGTTGTTGTTATTGTTGTTGTTGTTGTTGTTGTTGTTTTTGTTGTTGTTTTTGTTGTTGTTGTTGTGGTTGTTGTTGTTTATGATGTTGTTTAGTTAAAATAATAAAAAAGGTCAAAAATGGAGGAGGTACAGGGTGAAGAAATGGGAAACTCAGGAGTACCTAAGTATCTGAATCTTTGACCCTTCCCAACCATATTATTTATTTTTTTACGTTACAGTCTTTTAAGTCACAAACAATTTCACAAAGGCAGTTTCTTAATGTCCCACCAATTTTTTTCGTCATCTAAAAGTTACTAAAATACAATGGTCATCTAATTATGCTCCATTTTTATCACCAAACCTACTAAATAAGAAATGAATAAATATACAAGTACATAATTTTAATCTTGACGATAATTTATGATGTCCAAATAATCCCCCACGTCGATTGTAAAAAAAGATGTACCGACTAAATGATTTTACTAAAGGATCCTCAGAATGTTAGGTAATCCTCGGTATATTAGAGGTTCCCTTCTTAACTAAACCTTAGAATACCACTGTAAGTTGGATCCTGATGACTCCTGGTGTTCCCTTACGACATTTTCTGTAAAGCTGTAATAACTTATCAACAAACAATGCTTTCTTTTTAGTCTGTGGTCAGGTCTGTTTTTAATTATTCAAAAGGGTGTGACAAAAAACATCCTGAATAGTTAAAATGTGCACCCAAAATGTGATCTAGCATCTTCCTTTTGTATTCTGTGATAAGCCTAAATGGCAACAAGGAATTCCAAATACATCACATATGCCCGTATATTCATATAAATAATAAGTACGAATGCTGTTTAATGTTATAGACCTGACATCTACTATTCATCAGTCCAAATTGGTCCTTCACATTTTTGCCAGGTTAATGTTTAACATTGAATATATTTTATACGCTACTTTTTGTTATTTCTTTCTTCGTATCTCTTTTACGCATCATAACTTTCCATTTAAATGTGATTTTGTTTTATTTCTGAAGTGCAATGGAGGTCTGGTGGAAAGATGATACCATTGCATTTAAAACAGAAAATATAAATGTTTGTAATGACTTCTATAGCCTTTAGATTCGTAAATTGAGTGATGAAATACCTCATAATCCTTCCTGGAGGACACCATTTTGGTCCCTTAAGAATGGCCAGTAAGACGTTTTATACTCAGAATAATGTCCCAGACCCGTTTCAATTATCTTTAGCCCGTCACCAATTCGAGGATTTTTTTTGTAACACTAGCTACCGGACTAAAATTAGAAAGTAGATGTTATATGTCAATACTAGAAAATAAAATGAGATCATATTTCCTCTTAAAACATCTTGCTATATGTTCAAAAAATGACGAGAACATTGATTCAAAATGGTTTTCTTGTTGATCCTAAAAACGACTTAAATGATCATTATGATGTTTTAATTCAAGATGGATTGATTAAAGAAGTCAGCAAAAATATTATTTCGTTTGATGGATTAGAAGAATGTGAAGTTGTTGATGCAACGGGATTAATTGTTTGTCCCGGTCTAATTGATTTTCATGTACATTGTTATGAATATGCAACACCATTAGGTAAAACTTATCTTATGCGAAGCTAAGTTGATTTGCGGGATTTGTGTCACACACGCATCTGATTTTTTACCACCAATTTTGTCACGTGATATTGGAGAAATATGACATATGCACCAACTTTTATTGTATTTCGCATTTCAGTTTTGAGAATTATTGTACTACATTTCATTCCAGTTCTTGACAACGGTAAATATTTTGGCCAAAAGTTCTTATTTATGCCCCACACTATTTCGTTATTTTGCTTAATTTCTTCCCTGTTTTAGTGTGTGAAACAATATTTTCCTAATTTTGCTTATTTCTTCCCCCCGCTGTTGGCCAAAATATTTAACGTTAGTTCTTGATTTGCTGACAATTTTATTGAATTTTTCTCTATCCTCTTTACATTGCATGTAAAATCAAAAATGAAAGATTTATTGATACATTGAACGTATCTGGGACATCAAGATGAATTACTATATAGCATTGTCGATGAAATATTTATTCCAAACAAAACAGCAAGCGCATCGAAGAGAAGGTAGCTGAGAAAACGCATAGCGTATTGGAATTTTTTTCCTTGTGGACGTAAATCTTAAGATCAACTTCGCTTATCTTATCTGAAATGCTATGCTGTCTAAATGTTGGGTTGGACCACAAAGTAAGTGAATGATTTGAATCTTCTTTTTTTTAACTTCATATAGGCATCAATGCTGACAACACGTGCTTAGCAAAAGGCGTTACAACGGTGGTAGATGCCGGTAGTACCGGAGCATCTACATTTACCGGGTTACAAAAGTACGTCATCGAAAAAAGTAAGACAAGAGTCAAAGCCTTTCTTCACATAGCAAATCATGGACTGGCATCTGCTGGCTGCACTGGTGTGGATAAAGGTGAGATATAAGAACTAAAAAAAATTATCTCTTACTATAAAATGTCGAAAGGGGATGTGTAACGGTACAGTGCATGTATGCGTAAGATTTCTTTCAAAAACGAGCGGAATTTCAAAGTTATTGAAAGAAACTTTTTAACTATAAAAATCTGATGTATGGCTGCACAATGAGCAAAAATACTTTTCAAGGGATTCATTTTATTCATTTTCAAAACTAAAAGTAGTATAAAGCATTTTTCGTGTTTTTTACAGATTTTGAATTGTAATTGGTATCTTAATAATCTTTCGAAACAGAATGGCGGTCTTACATAGTTATGAAAAACTCATTAAATCTGGTCAAAAAAAACCGATTTTTTCAAAAAACATTTTGTTCTAAAAAGACAAATATCAAAACTACGTTTTCAGATAAAAAGATCTTTTAAAACAAGTCTTCAATTTCCTACAAATTTAAACGTTATTTCGAAAAAAAACGGATTGTGGCACATCCCAACTAACTAAACTATGCACCTTGCTTCAATATCCAAAATGGAAATAAATAAAAGCTGAATTTTATTTGCAAGAGTATAGTTTCTTCGACAAAGAACAGATTTTATAGATATGATGGATTGAAAGTATTGTTCGTAAGCATATCATAATCATAATGCTAGAAATTAAACTATATATACAAAGTCAAATCCTTTTACACTGATAAGAATTCGACGTAATTTTTTTTACCTTTTTCTTCGTTGCTATCAATAGATACAACCCAGCATTGTCCACCACGATTTTAGTTTACAACTCATTCCTAATGAACCAAAAGCATCCTTTCATGAATTTATTGTTTATTGAATAGATAACTTTATTTAGATATATCATATATTTTTCTTTATATTTAACATGCCGATACGAAAATCGTATGATTTTTAGCATTATGTTTCTTTAGGATTTCTTCCGTTAATTTCGAGTAATCATTTAATCTATGACGTAATAAAATTATGAAACATGGAGTAAAGAGAGTTTTCAAAAATTCACTCTTCAACAACAAAATATGTAAATCTGCTAAATCTTCATCTCTTAAAAATCCTAACTCGAATCTCAATACTAACTTATAATTTAGAGTTGACAAAATTGAAACTAATTCAGTCAATTATTTTTTTCATCTGCTCATTACACATAGTTACATTTTACTCCCCCTTCCACTCCAACCAAACTTCTCTTTGTTACAATTCTAGACCCAACTATTATCATATTTTTATTTTACATTATTCCATCATAGGAGGAGAATGCGACTCGCTAAACCAAGTCAATGTTCAGCAAAATATCGACTGCATCAAGGCAAATAGTGACGATATCGTAGGTATAAAGGTTCGGTTAGCAGAAGCAGTATGCGATGATGGTAAAAATGAAATCGAAGTATACAAAAGAGCATTAAAAGCTAGTGAATTGTCTGGAAAACCTCTTATGGTTCATCATGCATTCTCGTCTATACCCGTCCGACCTACAACTTTGGGTTGTCTCACTTGCCCAGGCAGTTTAAAACTTGGTGATGTATATACCCATACATACCATAGCATTATTGTCGAAAAAGGAAAAGTATCGTCAGAGTATATAAAGGCTAGATCCAAAGGAGTTATATTTGATTTAGGGCATGGAGGCGGAAGTTTCGACTGGGATGTAGCTAGCGCATGTGCAAAAGAGAAGTTCTGGCCAGATATTATCAGTACAGACTTACACACCTCAAGTATATATGGACCAGCGTATGACTTGTCCACAGTTATGTCAAAACTTCTTTACTTGGGAATGCCTTTATATGAAGTTATAAAAGCTGTTACGTGGACACCAGCTAAGGCAATGAAAATGGATGATTATATTGGGGCGTTAAGTCCTGGTATGGTGGCAGATGTGACCCTTCTAAAATATTTGGACAGTGAACTTAAAATGGAAGATTGTCATCAACAAATAAAAATATTAACAAAACAATTAAAACCTTGCCTAACTTGGAGGGACGGGATGAAATACACATGTATTTGATTTTAAGATAAATTGAAAATTATCGTTGCATGTTTTTCAGAATGAATATTTCTGGTAAAAATTTGTTTGTATGAAATTCTTTTTACATAAAATCTTGGAGAAAATACAAAAATACAGTCGTTAAGGGTTAAATTAGAATTTTAAAGAAAGGAACATCTACTCTTTCATTTTGTAATTTAGTTATGATGTGTTTTTTGCTCCAGTTACATATCAAAACGATATCATTTTAATGTGAGACTTTGTTTTGAAGCCATTCTAAATAATCTACTAAAGGCACTTTTGACAATTCCTATAGTCCTCTCTGAATTCTTTCACAAGATCGATAATTTGCTCTCATTTTTATCTTTCGCTGGTTTCATAAGATCTTTAAGCTGATTTCTACACACCACTGCAATAGTTATTCTAGTTTGCCATACTTATTGGTTGACACTCCTATAATTAGCTCAACCTTAGATGAACCTTTCACTAGTTTCACAAGATCCTCTCAATGTTACAAGGAAGACATGAGAAACATCACTAAAATAAAAGATGTTTTTGAAATCTATCAAATATGAATTCCGTTGAGGATAGACCTATTTTGTTTTCGTGAGACTAGTTTGTTTGTTTATCAAAAATAAATCATTCTAGATAAATCATCACTGTCAGGTATTTTTTTCTTTCGTTTCACATCCTAAACGAATGGTTCACCGTCGGATGGCTAGTAGGTGATTGGAACTGGTACATATCATTATTCGTTCTTGTTTTGACCCTACCTTTTATTGTAATGATGTTTAGGGAGTTCCTTTCTTTTGTAATTTGTATTTCAGCAAATTAATTATTAATGAAACAGAACGCTACCTTTTACGTCAGTACATACTAAAAATAAAAGATAGACTTAAAAATGACCCGCCTGAAATGTGTCTTTCTAGAAAAAGGAATTTCTGGACTTACTCAACGTTATTTCATAATGTTAACAGTGTCGGAACAGACGGGAGTGTGGAAGTGGAAATCCTAAGGGAAGAAAGTATTTTTAGCAATCTGGGCCCGAGTGTAACAGGCAAAAATAAATATGCAAAAATTGTTTCCCTGATACAACCCAATTGAAAATGATTGCAGAGTTGATTTAATCATCGCTATCTCTTATCATATATTACAGCGTCACAATAGCAAATACTACAGAAAAATACCTTAAAATCAACTTTGGTTCCTGGACGTTGTGGCTTTTTGTGCTGATAGAATTGAATACATGATTAATAGTCTTCTATAATTAGGGATCGATCGACTGCTTTGCCAAGACACCAAATCACTGCCAACACCCTATATAGCAATGCCGTCTCTGATTCGATGATGTAGATTAATTTTTTCTAAATAATATCTCCTTTTAAGACAACATTTTGCTAACTTGTTTCTTCGGAAATCTCATAGAAATCCTATTGTTTAAACAGAAATCTCGTACGCTTTTTTAGAAAATGATTTACCCCTCGATTGAACTCACTAATGCAGGTTTCCGAGTTGTATATCACTTTCTCAAATTACGTACTAGATTTCTATAGGATTTCTATGTTATTTCCGCAGAAACAATAGGAATTTTCATGAAGGTGTAGGTGATTTCCCAACAGTGATTTATTCCTCGCAGATTCCAAAATTTTCAAGACAATTCCTTTAATTCATTTCAGTTATTCTTTAGATCAAAATTTCTCGATAATTGGCATTTACGTTGACACGGAGGTGTTGGAAATGGAGTCCGCCTCATCTTTCATGTTGTTCTAGAGTTAGATTTATCTACTTAAATATTTTATTAGTAAGTGTAGTGAGTTTTTCTTGTTTAATATTGTTGCCTAAACGAATAAAAACAAAATGTTGTCATAACTACCAAACCAGTCACCTTTTCGTTTTGTAAGAATTAGAAAATGTCTGCTAAATGTGAAACTATGTAAATCGTGAAGTAAATAAACAAACAATTATTGTTTTTTCTCCAAAAAGGATTTTTTATTACTGATACGTGAACATTCTTCGGCAGTCTATTTTACGAAAATACTATACGGAGAAATCCACCGCAGCTTTTTCTATTCAGTATAAATATGTCAACCTCGTTATTGTGCAGATTTGTTACAAAAAATGTCGGTGTGGCTAATGCCCAAAATATATGGCCTTATTCTTTGCCGACAGAAAACTTTAATTGACTGTGACTAAATTTCTTCTTTAAATATAAACCTTTGGTTTTGTATGCACAATGTATATAGGATTTGCTACACTTTCGTGAAAAAACGAAACAAAAGATACAAGGGGTTCAGCTTTTCGAAATACCTATAAAAATATTTAGAATCATATTTCATTGAATAAGGGGATCAATATTTAAGTTGCAAGGAAGTATACTAATTTTGATAAATTTTGATTGAATTGTTCTCGATATATGAGTAAAAAGTATTTTTCCCCGTTTTATAATTTAAGCTAGAGGAATAAGGAGCGGACTCTCAATCGATGAATTCACTTTTTGCAAAATATTCCAAGAACAAATATATGAAAAACTTTAGGGTGGAACCTTTAAATGCGATCTATGATCCTTCTCTAAATATATAATTTAGATGTTCATTAAAACGTGACATATTAACATTTTGTACCATTTTTTATTTTTAAGGGTCAATAACCCCAAAACTAGTTTTAGTTTTGACTCGGCATATAAATACTTGGATTCTACGGTCAATTTTGTCTCCAATATGTAATTAGAATCCTTTAAAAATTTCAGGGACCCTTAAAACCTGAAAATCTGTCGGCATAGAATAAAGCCATTTATTAAGCTGCCATGGTATGGTTATTTTTGATAATAGCCATTGGATGTGCATTGAAAAAAGAAAAAAGAAACTTAAATTAAATGATATTATCACCTTTTTTAAAGAAAATCTGAAATTCTGATTATAGATGTATTTTGATTGGGGCTAAAAACATGACATAATGTTGATCACATGTCTTGTGTATCATCATGTCCGTCACACGAGACAGAATGTTGGAATTGAAATTTAGACGCATGAAACGCACCCGTGTCGTGAGCAAGATGAACCATTGCAATCAAAACTGTGTTTTTTTTGAAAATCTTATTGACACTTCACTTAAGAAATGTTGTTTATTTTTATCACACTTTTTTCTTCTTATTGAAAAACAATTATTTCTTCACACGCAGTTGTCACTATTCCTCACAGATCTTCTACTGGGCCTTCAATCGAGATATTTGTTAGATCAATTATAATGTTATGTAAGAGAAACCGTAATTTATTGACGAACGTGAATACACTTTCCTGCGATACCACTATTTGATGAATAAGATCCTGCAGAATACTGAATAAGATCCCGATGAGATACGACCACTTTTTTCATCCCACTTATTAAGAACCCACTACCGGTTGAATAAGATCCCACATTTCTTTGAGAAAAGCCTATTAGTAGAGCCTAAAATGTTTGCAAAGTGGGATCTTATTACCGGAATCTTATTACTCCTACCCTGTTACCCACAGTATCCACAATCTGATTCCATATCCCCCTTTCCACGCTCTTTTCTTCTTTTTATCATAATTTCCGTTTAACTATTTCTGGATTTTGCCCTTATTTGGTCACTGTAAAATATCTAGAGCATTTGCAAATTTGTGATGATTAAACATACGTGCATTTTCAATGTCTTTTTATATAGTCCTTTAAGACAAATAAACTCCTGCATAAGTGGGATACAGGAAGGGAAGTTGAATAATGAGATGACTTGTGTTCAAACCTCAGTAAGGCCGAAAGAAAAGTATGTTTAGAGTAACAGAGGGTTTACTGCAGAACCGTCGGTCGGTCGGAATCTTTTTTTCTCTTTATTTCTTGCTTACCCGTAATCATTCGAAATGACCAAAAGAGAGCTAAACGAATGAAAAGACAAAAAAATGGGTGAAAGTAACCTTCAAAACAAGCAATAAACAAACAATTTGAATCTTTTGATTCAATCATTTTTGGATGGATTAACATTTCCTTAAAGATTGGAGAGCTACATTTTTTATCAAAGGTTTTCATCTTTCCTTAACAAATGCTTACAGTCCCACCACCACACCCCCTTAAGAGAAATTCTCTGTTAAAAAAAAATGAAAACCTTTTTGAGATGACCCCTTAGATGATGAATGAATTTTATAATATGATTTATTTTTTCTCGAGGCTTATGAAAAAGCACAAAGATCCGTCTTACTATTTATTAATTATTTTTCAAAATTTTTTGTTCAAGCAGTGCTTTTGCAAAATCACTTAAAAAATAAGCATATATTTCTAAATCTGTTGTATTTTTCTTTTTCTTATCGGTTTACCTCCGTGACAAGAGAACACCTCTGTATGTGAAGGGGAAGGGAATAAAGGAATGGAAATGACGAATAATCTAACTGAAGGGAAAGATGAAAAAATGAAGACATTTCCAAATAGTGAATAATTATTTCATATATGATTTATTACAAAGAAAAGCCTTCTGACAAGTGCTTGGATGCTTGATTTTTATTGAATTAGAACATATTTCCCTTGTTAGGAAGCTTGCATTTCTTATGAGGGTTGTGGATGAGAAGATTTTTCAAAAGAATATTCGAAAAGATTTTTTATTCTGTATTCATTTACAAAATGTATCTTTTGGTTTGTTATCAGCTCTTCTGCGTGTCTGGAAAACACCTTCATTTATGTATCAAGAAAAAGTGGCAAATATTGAGAATTGATAGATTTATGCTTGATATAAATGTATACACACAAGCGGACGGAAACATCTGGACCAGCGGCTTCTAATTCCATCGCATATTTTTTCATTGGTCTAAGAAACACCGAAGTTACATTTTATTGTTTGGATAGACCCTATATAGTATTTGAAGAGTGTTTGTTTGGGCATCTATAGTCATGTGTCTAAAGACGAAATTTCAGCGCTTTTTATTGAAGAAGCTTGTTTCCTTTTTTAATATTCATTATTGAAAATTCATCAAATTCATCTTGTTCACAAACATTTCTTAGAATTATGGATCTTATGTCTTGTTTCACTTTCATGAATCATGATCCCGATATAAGCAATAATGGAATTATTTAAATATTCATTTAAAATAGTGAGTATTAAAGTGGTCAGCTCTTAGAACGATTCGGACTCATTAAAAGCTCTACTGCAGGTTTTTTCTTGATATGAAGTAAATCTCATGGTCGTATGACTGAAATAAGTTTCTCCGATACGTTGTCTTTACTTCACTTTAAATACTTCTAAAAGAAATTTCATCATATCTATATTCTGTATAATACCAGACCTGTCAGTAAGAAGTATGTGCGTGATCGATACTCGATACTCGTGATTTTCCAATCGAATGAACCTGGAAATAATATGTGGCTATACCAGTGTATACTACCTGACTGTTAGTAGTAGAAGAAAGGCGAGATTTTTATTAACTCAAGTATTTTTTTGTCAGTACACACACTTTTTACGCAATCTAGAATTTGAAATTCTTTGCCTTGCTTGATCGGTTTTACGATCACGCTGATCGCGCTTCACTGACAGGCCTGTATTTTGCAACCTAAGAACTGCAGGCGTAGGGGAACAAAAAAAGTCTTTCCAAATAAAGAAAACAAGTTTATCTACCTGATCGTATTATTTCCTGTACAATAAAATAAGAACAAAATAAGAAAAGTAATTACTGTCCCAAATTTGTGCAGTCTGTTATAATATTTCACGTGTAATCAGATACTCTGCGTTCAACTTGATGGTAAGTTTAACTGCTCACTTTGAGTGCGAATGTCTTTTTATACGTTTTAAAAGTCCAAAATTAGTAACGATTGAATTCTTGATTTCTTCCTTATATGGCAACAGGGCTCTTTGTTTTCGGTCTTGCTTTTTCTTGTTCGATATTTTTAGTATTGCCACCAGTTGCTCACGTGTTCTTCCTTGACTCTTTCTTCCATATAAGGGCTATATGATATAATTCCATTGCAATCAAACTAGTCTTTAGCGAAGTTGATTGGCTAACGATTATTTCCCTTGTTGCACCAGCTTCAAACGATTGAAAATAACTGTAATAATACAAGTCTTGTGACTATTCCACACGTCAAAAGAAACCTAGATCGGCAGCGGGGTCATGTGTCTTCTTCAACCTAGCGGGCTTCTTGATTGGCTAAACTTTAGTCATGATTGAATTTCTTCTAGAACTTTCGGTGAAAAATTTCGGTGGTATCTTGTGACTAAAGAACGTTAATTTGTTTTTGAAAAATGAAGAATAATTATAGCTTTAAATTAGTATTTTAATGGATTCGTTAATTAGTGTTCGTGAATTAATTGGTTGGATTTATTTATTCTTTTTATTTAATCATTATTCGTAGATAGTTCGAAAATTCGTTGGTCTATGAACTTCATTAGTTGAAATTTTGCATTTGTTAGCAGCTAATAAAGTTCGTTAAACGAAGGATTGATGGATAAATAAATGGATTTGAAGATATTCATTGGAATAATGAAGTTAATGAATAACATATCATAACAGATCGCATGTGTAATTTGCGATCTTTAGATCTTCCCTCTAATAACACTAATTAGATATTCTAAACGAATTGAAATTCCCAAATTCGGGAATATTTTCCTAAAAAAATTTGTCCACGGAAGGTCAACAAGCCAACAAGCCAATAAGCCCTTCCCCCTGCTTTCTTCTTCGCCTATAATTTAGAACCTTAGCTTTCTTACGGTTTGATAATGTTACTTATGCATAACTATAAAATGGTGTATTAAAAAAGGGTAATCGGGGGCCTCCCCTATTAAGCTGAGATTTTATCATCCCTCGATTTTATTCTATTCGATCTCAAAGTCTGAAATTCATCAACTTCTTTTTTTAGCTTTTCTACAATAAATGTCTTACTTTGTCCTTTTCATAGAATTTCAGATATTTAGAGCTATTACCGCGATGACTATGCATGATGAAAAATGATTCAAATTGTGTCACCTTAGCATTCTGGATCTAAGGACTTGATTCATTTTCGTAAATTATCCCTGATGTGATCAAATGCTTGATCAAGAAACAAAATGAGTATTGAACTAAGTTGGATAAAAAACAATAATTAGATCTTAAATGTAGTTAAATAAGATATGTCTCTAAATGGAAATATTTTCATTCAAAACTTATTCCATTCATCTTACTCCAATAAAAATAACGATTTTTTCGTAGAATGTCCTTTTCTGCTATCTTTCAGAATTTTTTCTCCTTTATTTAATAGATTGTTTCATAATAATCCGTGATACTCATTCCTCTTATATCCAATTTCTTTATTGTTTTGTCTTGTATTAGTAACCTTATTTTAATTTAAGTTCTCCTTTTAAAATGAAGCAATAAAGCTATAGCTTGGTAGAGTAATAGTAAATTATGAGATCTAAAAGAAAAATTAAAAAGGTACCCCTTGCCCAATATTTTTCTGACGTCAGCACTTTTTCGCGATGACCCAAAAAATTGATGAAAACCCTTGTGTCAAAAAATGACGTCACTAACTCCAAATTGCATGAAAACTGGTGGAGATGTTTCTCATACACCATAAATCCTGAAAAAAGAAGCATATCGTACTCTAAACAAAAGATTACTGGTATTTTGTTTTTGGTTCAAATGTATTGAAAATAGGAAAATTCTATTCTATTCTATCTACAAAAGTCATCTAACTTCCGTCAGGGGAGTCCAATTGACCTAAAGTTTGCCAAAAAGTGTTAAACTAAATAAAACTAAAAGTCAGGGAAAACAGCGCATGTGACGCAATGTGGAATTACTTTTTGCAAGTAGACCCCATTCATCAACTCTGTATTCTGAAATAGACCCCTCCCCCCGCTATATACTTTTTCCGAAAATTTTCAACCAGAACAATTTTATTTTACATTATTAATCCAAAGCTTTTAATATTTGGACGTTTAAGATAAAGGTATTTTTCCAGTCTTATTTTTGAGATTTTTTGAGTATTTTTTTGCTACCTGTAATCACATTTTTCTAAGTATAGCTCAAGTAGGCCAAGTTAATATTATCGAAACCCACCCATTTATTAAGAGTCTATTTTCGCTTAAATAAGATTCCGCATTTATTGAAAATAAGATAAAAATATATTTCTTAAAGGAATCACCTATATTTGCAAATTGGAATATCATTAAAGCATTTTTTTTAACTTCATAATAAAAAGAATAAATCGTATTAATTGCTTTGATAGCGTAGATGAGTAGAGCGATCATGCATGGATGCACGTTTCCCGACTTCTTGAAAAAGCTTTTATCAAAGATTGAGGAATTCATTTGCCCTGTGCGGACACATTTTTTTTTCTTTTTTTCTTTTCGATATTCTTTGAGTATTTTTCGATTGGTTTGCCATTGAAATAAATAGGTCATATTTTGTCTTTGGTTGAATATAATCGTAAACCCTTCTCCGTTCATCCCAAACCTCCATAGTTTGTACTTGGTGAAGAATAATTTTGCACCCCTCCCTCCTGTGTACACCACCCCGTTTACCCCCTCGTATTACGGACTCCAGAGAAACTGCAATACAAAACACCTTTTGTTGGAATTCTAATATTTTAAAATTCTACTTTCAATATTTTTATATTGCAATGAAACATCAATTGCTTAATCCGAATTATTGTTTTTTAATTTTATTTTCAGTGACCTATAGTGGAATGAAACCCATGCTAATTTTTTGATCATTGCCAGGTAATTTGTCTGTACTTGTTTACAATGGTTTATGGAATATTGTTTCATGATTGTTAATCAAAAACGAAGTCGTGTAATAGGAATGGGAAATGATTAACGAAAATTTGTATTATCTTAATCAAAAAATATTTTGTATTCAAAAAAACCTTTGATATCCGATTTTCCTTTGACCTCGTTTCAAGGCATTTATTGCAGTAATAACGAGAGAGAGGGGGGGTGCTCCAGGAGGAATCATAATGCATTTGTCATCCCCTTGAAATCATGTATCATTAAAAACTTCATTGAAGGCTTCATTGAAGGTTGATTTAAAAGCGTTACCTGTCACCCATGGCTAACTATATAACGTGCAGGGAAAGTCGAGTTAAGTACTTTCCAGTTTTGCGTTGGACCTAATTCTTTCAGAGAATGTTTGAAATACTAATCCATATCATGAAAAGAATTCCTGGAAAATTTTTTGGAAAATGCCCTTAAAATGACCTAAAATCCGTCAGTCTGCATTGCAATCGCTTATTTCGACAAAATGCGAT
>JAUKPT010001518.1:0-15100 GCA_032273505.1 Nanomia bijuga
CGATTTTACTAATTGTCCCTTTCGTAGCCCATACTAAAAAAAGTACCCTTATAGGATCTTTTTTCATGTTCACAGAAGGCTTTGGATATTCTTTTGACTATATGGCGCATCAAGTACATAGGTTGTACTAACATGGTGCATCATGATAATAAGTGACTCTTGAGTTACTTTAGGTTAGGGAAGGAGTCAAAAAACAGTGTCCCTTTCGTAGATCAATTACCTACAAAAACATGTCTAATTTAGAATATTAAATGGTTGAATAATACACATAATGAAAAATTTAATTGGTTCACAATTTCAACAAAACTTTCAGTTTTAATATGATTTCAATGTGTGACATTTTGAGATGAGCCAATCAGATTATCGATGATGTAATTTTTAACCAATTAATAGACTAAATCAGACAAACTTTTACGATGATTTCTAAGTTGGAATGAGTTAAAAGCCATACTGAACAAGAGAATGATGTTTACCATGCGTTCCATTAGACGCCGACATCTGTGAGTTGAGCGAGGAGGGGCTTCCGTACCCCGATTCTGCATCCCCTTTCGCTTCTTCGTCTTTGACGAGTGGAACAGCTTGGATCACAGATGTCTCCATGCGGTTATCATTAGCAACTAAAACGCAAAAAAAAATTATTTGTACTAGAAATAATAAAATTTATTAGTTAAATAATATTAAATATTAAATTACATTAGTTTAGAGAATAACAAAAAATATCAATATCTTTTCAACAGAACTTCCTGGTCTAACTTATGACCTAGTATTTTTCAAATATCTTTAGCCCTTTTATGCCTTTAGTTTATTGGAGTAAATGTTGTATTCAAATGTACAATCATTTAACTGTTATTTTTCTTCGTATTTTAGCTACTGAAGATTTTAAATATATTTATGTCAAATACTGGTTATAGTTTTAACTGGTTTTTAGTTGTGATTTTACTTTTTTTTAAATAGTATTACTCTGTCCATTTGGAAAAATAATTTCGTGGCAATAAAACTATAAAACTATAAGTGGAAAAGAGGCGTCGGAACGATTCAAATGGTGAATTTCCGAGTAAAAGTATGGAATTTGTCATTAGCTATTCTTAGAAATAATTAGAAACATTTTGAAATCAAGTAGTTTTTTCTTCAGTGAAAGGGCACTTCCTTGAAATAGAAATTTCAAAACCCTTTAGGTTTATATATTAACCAGTGTTGCAAAGGAGATGTTTGAGTATATGTAGTAAGTTTGCCGTATTGACAACAAACCATTAGAGTTGTCTACTAATTGTTTTCGGTTAATTGCTTCCATATCACATCAAAAACTTGATTGGTAAATTTTTAACTGAAGTACAAGTGACATTTCTTAAATAACAAATCAGATTTTTGATTATGTAACTTTCAACCAATCAATCTTATTCGTGTAGAAACCAGGGTGAATTTTTAGAAGATATTTTAAAAAATCGGATAAAACGCAGGTGTTTTCTTTGTTAAAATATATGGCTTTACAAAACCAGCAATAGTTGTCTTGAGTAGGAGTGGGCTATTATATATAATAGCATGGGCAAAAAACAATAATTTTGTTATTGTATGACAGGTACCATGACAGGTACCTTGACATGTATCTCGATGGGAAATAACAATGAATCCCCACCTAGTGCCCGTAAAAATATGTAATGGGCCTCTAACTGTATCTATCTTATTAGCTGATTTTAGCAGATTTCACGATTCACGATTCACGTTCAAGAATTTTTTGCGAGATTTCCATTTTATTTCCATTTTTCTATTTTATTTTATTTTCTATTCGTTATTTTTATCGGGACTGGGGAGTAACCAATTTTAGGAGAAATTTTAAAAAAGAGCTAACATTTTAAGTTTTAGGCGATTTTAAAAGAAATTTTCAAATTTTACGAGTTTCAGGAAATTTTAGGAGGAGTGGTCACCCTGTAAATATCAATCGGCATAAAAATGTTGAATCAATTAACAATGAAATTCGTTTACTTGTATTCCTCGATTCAGTGGATGAACGTTTTCCATTGGCTGTTCCAGTACACTTTCTTCCAATCAATTTAAAGGGTCTGGTATTGAGAGTCAACAATTCGCCGGTAACGAAACGTATATCGATGATTAAGTGGAATAAATTAAGTTCTTCTCTTGCTCGATCTAGTTCGTATACCTTCTTACTGTTGTATGTGTGTACTGAGTCTAAATCTACCTTCACCAAGATCTAAAAAAGAAACAAGATAAACATTATTAAGGGGTGCAAAGCCTGTGGTTACGAGCAAAGCGAGGGTTTGGGGTTTGGGGTTCAGGGGCACTACAAGCGCTTTTTTATGTGACGATCTGATCTTCGGGGGTTTGGCCCAAAGGGATTTGGCCCAAATTTTAAAATTGCTACCCATAATGCTTGGGTTCTAGTCTCGCTTAGGCCACCATTTTATGAACATTTTGAGCGACTCATTTGGCCCAAATTCTTATATTTGCCCAAATTCCAGGAGCTGGCTCTTGTGCCTATAACCGCAATTTAAGATTTATTAATGAATATCTAAACTTCACATTGCCTAAACGAATATAATTTAAGAGGACTCCAGAGAAGAAAAAAATACTCTAAGACAGACAGACAGCACCACCCATCTAAAATGTAATTTACCTTTACATTTACCTTTACATTTACCTTTACATTTACAGTACATTTAGATTTACAGTACATTTACAGAACATTTACAGTATTTACAGTATGAACATAAGTCCAAAATACTGAACGATACTCTTCTGATTATGTAATGTTTTTCGGATAAACAAACATACCTTGGTATCCTGCACATGCGCAAGATCAACGTTTATGGGAACACACCCCAACGAGCGGTCGCTGTTCGTACTTTCTTTTGTGCGTTTCACGCCGACGTGTATGGCCGTCACTTGTCTCTTGTAGTCGACACTACTAAAGTCTAAAACTAACGACACATTCCCGTCTTCTATACGTTGCATGGAGACCTTCTTCTCTCGTTTCTAAAAATGATAGATAATATAAGATCCCTTAGGTAAAAAAAAGTGTGGTTACGGTCACCCGACCGACCCTCTCTTTTTGGCGTAAAAATTCCCGACCCGAAAGATTTTATTTTCCTCAAAATTGTAATATTGACGATTTTCTTGTCAAAAAGTGTACAAAGATTTAGATTTGTCTCCAACTTAAACCTAATTGTTAGTTAGGGGATAAAAGGAAAGTTAAGCGAGTAAACACTTATCTATTTGTCCGACTAACGTTCCATCCTTAATAAGTATTCAAATGATGGAAACATTTTTCGATAGGATAAAATAAAAATAAAATAAAATAAAATAAAATAAAATAAAATAAAATAAAATAAAATAAAATAAAATAAAATAAAACCCAGACCGACCTTCCCTGTCTAACGTATGTAACCGGAACCACACATATCTTTTTTTTGGCCTTAAACGTCAGTCACAGATCCGCTTTTCCTTTTCAAACGCCATTTTGACGTTAGGAGTTAATTTGTCTGCCGTTGAAAAGGCCCCTGTAAATTTTGTCTGTTTTTCTGATATATCCATTATTGTATGAACTAAAAATCAGCTTTGGTATTGATAAAGAAGGGAGAGGGAAATGGACCAGTCATCTTCAAGGTAAGTCCCCCATCCCCCCAAAAAAATATTTGGGGGTTCCTGCCAACGAAATTCACCCATTACGTCAAAATTCGGTGGGGGCCTCCATCATTGGGCGGACCATTGCAAAAGCCGCAACAGAAAGAAAATAAAAATGCTTCCAGTCACCTGTAATCTTTCTTCTAGTTTTTTGGAATAAAAAAGGTTTTCAGAAGTAAAAGTTTTCGCCCTTGGTAAGAACTACCAGCATAAAATTTCCGGAGGGAACAAAAATTGGGGGGACCACCAATTGTCTTTAGATTTGGGGACCTAATTTATGGAGGGAACTAAAATCTTTGGGGGACCTCGAACCCACTTGCCAACTATGACCTCCCTTTTTGTTTTTGCATTTGTAATAGCAGATGAAATATAATAAATATGTTAGACAGATTACAATAAAAAAAACCTTATATCTAGAGCTAAATCTTTGTAATTTTGGAAAAAATAAAGAGTCACAAATCAAAAAGAAAAAGAAAAAGAAAAAGTAAGGACTTACTTGTCTCTTTACCAACTTCAAAGGAAAATATACATATTCTAGTTTGACAATCTGATTTTGCACCATACCAATAATATCAACCATTTGATTAGAACAATTCGACGTGGGACGACTGTGCGGGGGCCCATGTCCATTATGAGTGTGGTTGTGGTCGTTGTGATTTTCATGGTGGTGAGGAGAGTGACCATTGTGTCCATTGTGTCCATTGTGATGAGCGTTATGCGAATTATGCACTTTTGTATAAAAATCCATTACAAATAAATAATATTTTATAAAAAAAAAAGAAAAAAAATCGACAAAATTCAAATTATTTAGTTTCGTGTTTTTATGTTTCTATTTGTCATCTAAAAGGAAAAATATGTAGAGTTTATTAACATATGAAAGATATATACAATGAAAATATCCTGAGCCTGAACCTTCAAAACTGATATAATAATTTACAATCTTTTTTCATTTTTCATTTTATCAAACCATCAAATTGAGACATTCTAGATTGAGTCAATCAGCTTCTTGATGCTGTAATTTCTAACTAACAACTAACAACCTCTAGAAACCCCAAACTCCCACAGGTTTAATTTTAGTAGTGAAAAAATATAAGTGAATACATTAAATACAATGATGAAAATTCTGCACACCTAACAACTAAAATTTAAAATCATGGTTTCATCGAAAGTCTTGGCCCTAGGACTACCAAAATATCTAAGAAATGTTCATCCCCTGCAGTCTTAAATCAACGCCCCCAATATTTGGTCCCCCCCCCCAGCCTTCTGCGAAATTTTTCATCCCGCCAACTCTGCTGTTTTTTGGGGTGTACCAACCCGCAAACCCCCATTAAGTGAAAACATAAACCCACCTTGGGGTGCCAGTAGTGAAGAAATCAACAATTTATAGGAAACAATTAGGCCAGACATGATTCTGAATGAAATAGGGGGTAAAAAAAGCAGAGCGACTCAACTAACAACTGGGGGCTGAAATTTTATGATTTCAGGAAATTCAATTGCCCAGGAACAGCCTTTCTAGCATAGCCAGGGTTGGTACTGCATGGTACCAGAAATTTCAGCCTAAAATTGACTGAAAATGGGGATATTACCCAGCCTTTTTACACTCATTGAGGATAAAACTCATAATGATTTTCCAGCCTTTCCAGCTATTTATTTCTTCTATGATGATTATCCAGCCTCGTTATCTTTCTTCTGCTTTTAAGTAAAAAGAAAGAATGAAATTTTAAGAACGAAATATGTAAAAATTGATATCAAATCCCAGCCATGTTACAGAAATTGCAATGATTATCCAGCCTTTCCAGCTTTTCCAGGTTTTCCTGTCATAGAACATACCCTGACAGTAGCAAAACAATTTCCCCCTTGAAATCAGGGAAATCCCTGGACCAAACGCATGCCTGTACGAGGCTAAAAATAAGACGACATTTAAAAAAAATAATTCATTTCTCTTTTACCAAAATATCATCTATAGTTTGTATCAAGTCGAGCCCCTTTTCTATCGTATCTGGTAGAATTTCATCAAAATCTTCATGTTTCATCAACATCTTTATAACACACTGTAGCTGTGTCAAATCAAAATGAATGTATTTCATCTGCTCATGAAAGTTAACATTTTCTCCAAATGAATACCCTTGACCAGGCGTGGAAGATATGTAATATTTTGATAACAGATTCAGTTTTTCACTGTCCCTGTAACAATTTATCACTGCATTTACAAAAGATAATCTGGCTTCCACGAGATGTGTGATCATTTTGTAAAAGTCTTGGAAA
The DNA here is from genome assembly GCA_032273505.1 of Nanomia bijuga. Taxonomy (NCBI): domain Eukaryota; kingdom Metazoa; phylum Cnidaria; class Hydrozoa; order Siphonophorae; family Agalmatidae; genus Nanomia; species Nanomia bijuga. Next base: position 5,902 of record JAUKPT010001518.1, read on the forward strand.
TCAATCCCTGAACTTGTTTTTAGTATTAATTGACAGTGTGTGAGAAAACCATCCATTGTTCTACAATCGTCGATTTCTTTCTTAACATTAACGAGTTCATCGCACATATGCTGGTACATTTTACCGATACAACAGGCATTGACCCAATTGTGATTTATCGATATGGTATCTTCTAGGTTGAAGACTTGGTGGTGCCAACCAGACGGTACGAAAATAACTTCACCCGCTTTCTGGTATACAACTATCGGATTCTGTGCTTTTGACCAGTTCGGAAATAAGTTCGGATTAACTTCTTCTATTACACTAAAAGGTAATTTCCCAAATTTGTCTCTGAGGAATTCTTCTTCCCCAGGAGGATAAAAAAGCCATTTTTTGAGACCACATATATTAGCAGACCAACTGAAAGAGCGAAAAACGTCAGCATGGAAGGGAGTCCACGTATCTTTGACACCGATGTAAACAAACCGATAATCGTCATTTTCACACGTTTCATCCCAATATTCGTTCAACCAATCAGAAGTGAAGTATTCAGGAACGCTGTAAAACGATTGGCCAGTTTTGTGGCGTTGCAGGTGCCAGTCTTTCAAGTACAACAGTTTATCTCCTCGTTCGTCCCAATAATCACAATATTCTTCGACGCGCATTTCAGTCTTTTCGTGTGATGAGTATTCCTGTTTGTTACAATCGAGGACAGGTGCTTTATAAGAGCCGAAATTATCTTCAAAGTAATCCATATTCGGCTCCCCATCATTGGTGAGCCAGTCTTGGCGACATGACCACGTTGCTGTGAACATTGCAGAGAGGATACAGGGTTTATTTTTGCGAATGTAGTTCTGGTAGAAATCCCAGTAACTGATACGGTTTGTTATTCTCTCGATTTCATTTTCAGGGTTAGATGCCATTTTTTCTTCTTCCTCCATTTTTTTAACTTTCTCAAGGGATCATCTCAAAATTTTATCTAATTTAGACTATTGATTGGTTGAATATTACATCATTATGATTCTGATTGGCTCACAAATAAATTCAACCAAAATTTCTAGTTTTAAAATAAAAATTCAAATAGTGACATTTTGGAATGAACCAATCAAAATCATCATGATATAATGTTCAACCAATCAATAGTCTAAATTAGACAAACTTTTGAGATTATGGATAAATTTGTCAATTCGTTGCGTTGGTTGTAAATATTTTCATCAATATTCTGATTGGTTCAATTAGAAAATCATCATTGCCAATTGAAGCAATGAGATTCTTCTATTCTTGATGACATAATTTTAAACCATTAAAACAGCAATTTTTCATATTAATTTATACACAATCCCTTACCATAAAAATAAGGAAAATAATGATAATTGGGTGGCAATATCAAGATATTATATGCTTCTTTATGTGAAACAATCAACCAATGTTTTCGAACAGGTTCGCCAGGATTCACCCTTAATTTGTAGACAATCCCTAACCTTCAAATAAATCTTAAATTCATCTAAAGAAAAACCTAAACAAAAACCTACATGGCAAATCCAAGCACATACTCAGAAAAAAAAGAAAACAGTCTGTCTGGAACCAGGCTGATTAAGTATAGTATGCCAATAATGAACATCAGACAAATCCAATTTCTTATTCTAAGAACACCATTAGAAAATCAAATGAAATCAAAATTCTCATCATAAGTCATGGATAGATGGGTTAACATCAATAACAAAATTCTTGAGAAATGTATACAGTATAAAATAAAAAACATTTTCTGTCGCATGTCAGCATATGGGCTCGTAATAAGGTTAAAGGTTTCACATTGGAGCAACCTGGGTTCAATTCCTCCTGAATACTTGTGATTTAATTAAATAATCACTGAAATTATGTCTCCACAAGTGTTTCATTGTGGTGCATAGAGTTCAACGATGGATTCCCTTAAATGTTGAATGTTGAATGTTGAATGTTGTATGTGGTCGCAAATGTGGATCTATCCCCATTAGGGGCTGTCTACAAATTTCAGTAAAAATCGCCAAATGACGATTGATAGCATCATCAAGACTGATCAAGATAATGATAAGTTCCTTTAAAAATGTTTTTGATATTCCTGGTTTTAACAAACGTACCATTTGTGACATTTTTCAATACCAACTAGTTTATTGATGAAATAAATTTCAACCTATCTAACGACTAGAATAGCCAATATTGTGCGATGCACCCTAACATATTTTTTTTAATGAGAATCTTCATCTATATCATATGTTACCTCTCTCTTCCACGAAACCGCCATCTATTACACGTCTCAATTTGAAGTATAAATCAAAGATACCTCGACTCACTCAAAACAACATTGACTGTGTTCCTATTACACTCACCTCAACTGATATAACCTTACGACAGTTCATCCCTTCGAACATAACACTTTCCACTCGTCGTTATGAAAGACACCTAAATATAACCTTGACAATGTCAAGTATGGACGAGCTTACATAAAACCTCATTTTCAATTTTGATGTTTTTGTTTGAAGAGCGACTATTTTAGATGGGGTTATATAAGGAATTGTCTGCAAATTAATAGGTAAATTTGTTGTCTCATTGGTTGAATATTACATCATCAAGAATCTGATTGGTTCAATTCATGATGTCACCATTTTGATATTTTGTTAAAACTAAACATGGTAAAAAGTCCTAAGTGAACCAATCAAAATCCTCATGATGTAATTTTCAACCAATCAAACAGCAAATTTACTTATACTTTTTAGACAATCCATAAGCTGTGAATAACTTGGAAAGTTACTATATTTAAGTTTTGGTTACAATTGTTTCAAAAGGTCGTGCTTAGCAGATGGAGATGTGATAAACTGTTATGACCTTGGCAGGCGTTTTTGTTGGAAAGACCTTAAACATTCCCAGCACAAGTGGGGTTTTCTCATCATTTCTTTTGTGGAGTCATTTATATACTATAATTATGTTATTTTGTTCTTTAATGGCTAAAGCCTTTTAAGCCAAGTGGATTTTCCATGAAGAGAATAACATATGAGATATTCTTTCACAATTATAACTATTGTAGCTTAAATAAATAGCTGGCTAAAAAAATCCAGACAAAATAATGACATTGGGGCTTGTCCACAAATTAGAGGTAAATTTGTTGTTTGATTGGCTAAAATTTACATCATCAAGATTCTGATTGGTTGAAAATGTCATCACCAATTGACTACTTTAGAAGTTGGGCATCACACATTTTCTTATAACTGGCTTTTAGAAATCAGAAATCAGAATTACTATGCTTTCGTATCGTTTTAGCATTCTCTCTCGAGGCTGGTTGACACCAAACATATTGTCTACAAATTATACGTAAATTTGCTTGCTTGACCGGAAGAATTTGATGTTTTGATAAAACTAAAAATGTTAGAAAGTGAACCACCCAAAATCTTAATGATTAAATTTTCAACCAACGAGACAACAAATTTACCTTTAAATTGCAGACAATCCCTTGGAACTTGGTATGTTACAGTGGCGGATCTAGATCAATTTCTGAGTATCTTTAAAATTGATATTTACCCCCGTTTAACTGAAATTTTTTGAAAATTAAAGCACTTGATACGCATGGAAAAGCATTTTCCAGAGTGTTTGCCTTAATTTTGAACCCAGTTTAACAATTTATAGGGCCAACTTAGTCTTAAGTAATAAAAACTGCCATAAATATTTGTTCTTATCAAAAACGAGTGTCTTCATGAAGACACTGAAGATACTTCAGATCCGCCACTGTGTTATCAACAAAATAAAATACTTTGGCAAAAAAGTGGTTAGTGAAAGGTAGTAATAAGCTTTGACCAAAAAGTAAAATACACTCAATACAGGTTTTCTAAAATAGATTTTCCAGAGGGTGTTGAAACCAGAACCATATTTAAATGTCCAACGATGGTGATTATATGTTATGCAACATATACAGGGTTGATATTTCCATAGTTTCTAGAGGGGGTCGAACCCACCCCCAATGGGGTGTGTCAACCCCCTTTCAAATTTACTAAATTTTGGACTAGAAAGGGGGGGAGGCATATACAGTGTTCCCAAATCTTTAAAAGACCAGAAATTTACAAAAAGGAGGCCATAAGGAGACCCATTTTTGTCTGAAAAGGTGACTAAAAGATGACCAATTTTATGCAAAAAGGAGACCGCAATATATAGTACTATCACATAATAATATTTAATTTGCTTTTTTATTAAAGGCTTTTTATAGTCATTTTTTCACCCTTATTCCCAAAACAATCTGCATCTCTGGTAAATGTATGAGATAAGACATTGAAGTAGATGAAATATTTCTTTATCAAATAGAAGAAATTAGAAAAAAAGCTTATAGAATAGCCTGAAATATTTCTTCAAAAATAGAGGGAAACAAATAAAAATGACATTTTAAACGGAAAATTATTTCCATCACTGAAATTTTCATATAGAGGAAACGAAAACCCCAAAAAGGTAACTAAAAGGAGACCATTTTGTATCATTTTGTATTTGGGAACACATTTGGAAACACATTTGGAAACACATTTTGGGAACAGATTATTATAAAGATAATCACAATTTGATTTGGTTAAAATACAGCAAGAAATTACAATTTTATAACCCTATCTCCCCTAATTATGTCACGTGTGAACGATCCCAAAGGAAAGAAAATTCAAATTTTTCAGGTGATTATGTTAAGAGTCAATGTGAAATATAACATGGTTCTGCACCCTCCCTTGATTAAAAGAATTCATTTGACTATCATAATACATCTTGTAGAAACCAGGACTACTTTTATTCGCTTTTTCTTTAATGGTATCACTTCTGTCATTTTATTTGTAAAAAAAAATAATGTCTTAAAAAAATTTAGAAAAAAGATGTGACCTCAGACCCCCCAGACGAAGCCATGTATTATTTTATTGTTTTTATGGGCAGAGGAGTAAAATATGATAAAAATAAATTCAAGTTCCCTCACATAAGTTCCCTTCTACTCACATAGACCTCTATATCCCAGATTTCATGTCTAGCGTAGAATTCCAATTCCGTTTCAAATAAAATAGAAAACCTAAAACATTTGCTAGTATTAAATTGTATTTCGACAAGTACCCAAAATAAAGTCATTAAATATTTCTCCTCGTGGAAGACTAAAATTGTTGAATATTTCTAACTATGTAAATTCATGTATACTTGCATGGCATAATAAAATAACTTAAAGTTCAAGGACAGGCAATCAACATATGCATACAAAAAAGTGGAATAGGATTAGCAAATGCCTTGAAATTCAAATTACTTTATTACATACATTAATGTGTAAAAGATAAATCAGCTCCACAGCCACTACAGCCAAAAAGGATACTGAGAAATTTCGTTTTAAAAAATACTCTAAAATGTCATGTATCACCAAATATAAAAAAAATTCTGAAAATAAGCACATGTTTATTTAATCTTATTTCGCTTTTACGTAATACTTATACTTGCACTTAAAAAACACGCTTTTTTTATAAGAGTTAATAAGAAAGTTTAAAACGACTGAAAATAAAGAAAGTGCTACATATGCATTGTCAATGAATTTTCAAGAAATTTGTTGATTCTTTAGAATAGGAACAACACTTTTATTAGAAATTTCATATACGATTATATGTGTATTCTAACCATGATGGAAGTACACTCAGTTGCGATCGAAGCATGGGAGGTTAAATCTGGAGGTGTCAAAAAAATTTGTGTATACTTGAACTTCTAACATTCTTGTGGAAACATAATTTAGAAAGTCGTAAGAAAGATTTTTTAAGAAAGTTTTTATTAATGAATAAAATCCTAACTCTCTTATAAAAAAAGCATGTATACAGATTTCCAGCACCAAGATAACTACAAAAAACAATGACATTTAAGAAAAACAAAAACAACATTTTGGGAGCTTGCAGATAAAAAAAAGGACAAATATTATCACAAATATTTACTCTGGTAATAAGAGATTGCATCACACAATAAATTCAATATAAAATAAAATCTATTCCTTTTATAAAAAAGTAAAAATACTCGAAAACGGATCTAATACATTCTGTTGTATTCTGTTCTGGTTAAGTGGAACCAGGCAGCTGTAATAAGGGACTAACATGATTTAGGCGTATAGTGTCACTCGATCCACCGCATAGATCCCTCCTACTCTACAAAAGTTGCTGGCTCTCCTCGCCTGAAACCGGTATTCCTCCCAAGATAGGGTTAATCTCGTAAGTCTAAATTAGCTATCGATTGGATGAATATTACTCCATCAAGAAGCCGATCATGATATCATCATTTTTGACTTTAACAAAACATAAAATTGTGACATTTTAAAACCAGTCAATCAGATTCTTGATGATGTAATAATCATCCAATCAATAGTCTAAATTAGTCAAAGTTTTGAGATAATCACTTAAGGCATTTTCATTACACATGAATCTTCCTATATTTCCCTTAAAAAAATTAGGTAATGTTTCTGAATATAATCTAAAACTACACAAAAATTAAAGAAATAATAAAACTCTTAAAGAATCTTTACTTCTAGGTCACCCTTACAAAAAATAGTCTAAACTAAAATAACTAAAATAGTCTTAGAATAGTCAACCTAGCAAAATGGAATGTCAAATTCCTTTGTTCCCTGACCCCCCTCCCCACACACTACTGGTATACTTCACCCCTCACCTCTGAAAAAATAGATTGCCCCTCGAAACAACAATTTTTTTGGAAAAAATGTCACTATTCTGAACTACCACGTCCACCGAATCCGCCACGACCACCACCAATATTTTCTCTTGGTTTGGCAAAGACGATATTGACGGCTCTTCCATCGATTTCAGTACCATTAAGCTCTTCTCTGACGTTTGTAGCTGTTTCAATATCATCGAATTCAACAAAACCAAAACCTCTGGACTTTCCACTATGCCTGTCCCAAACAACATGAGCCTCTTTGGCGTCTGCGAAACATCTTTCCAAACCGTCATTATCTGTGTCGAAATTCAAATTTTTGATCATCAAACATTTAGTTGGGGTTTCATTGTCGAAATTACCACCACCTCTGCCTTCTCCTCGGCCTGCACCTCCCCGTCCACGACCACCTCTGTCGCCACCACGTCCACGGCCACCTCTGTCGCCACCACGTCCACCTCGGACGCCACGACCACCTTGTGTTGATGGTTTTGCATCAGCAGGATTACATCTCAAGGGACGACCATCCAATTCTTGGCCAGACAATTCAATACATTTCTCACTCTCCTCCTTGGAATCGAAATCAGCATAACCAAATCCACGTGATTTGCCATCACGATCGTAAATGATGCGGACATCAACTGGTTCGACTTCATTAGTCTTTAAGAATTCTTTCAAAGTTTCAGCCTCAGTTTTGTATGGAAGACCACCGATGAAGACACTGAATTCATTCTCTCCTGACATGATGGGATACAATATTATTTTCAAGGTTGGTTGTTGTGTGAAGTTAAGTTTTCTAAATTGTAAAATATGAAGAATTAAGAATTAATTAAATTAGATGAGACTGTCTACAAATTTTAATAAAAATCTGCAAATGATTGGTCGAATATTACATCATCATAATCATTATTGTTTCACTAAAAAATCTTACTGGCATTTTAACTTTCAATAAAACAACAAATTATGCTATTTTAAAAAAACGATGTATCATGTTCATGATGATGTAATATTCGGCCAATCATTTGCCGATTTTTACCGAAATTTGTAGACAGCCCATAATGAAACGGTGACAAAGGGGTTGTAAACCCATAGTGTCCCTCCCGGATAGGTTTTTCAGCTGTCTGCAACTTAGGGTGGTGGAGAAGTAATTATTTAAAGAAATAAGAGGCACTAAACATTAATGTAAATTTGTTTCTTTCGTGTCTGCAGTTATTACTCTGGAGCGGTGTGGTTGGTCATTTGAAGCTGGACCTACTAAAAATGTTGTGTGAGAGGGGGGGATGAAATTGGTAATACCCTGGGTGGGAGGGGCTCTTGAGGAGCGGGAATGAAAATTTCAGGAATTACGTAAAGCAGGGTCCATACCCCAGACCACTCTTGGGGATTTAACATTGTCAGCAGAAAATAATGTGTTTGATGATGACAAGTTTTTTCATGTTTTGTCATTGACCAATAATCGAACGATGTCGAAAAATTTCTTTTTGATTTTGTTTTTCTTTCATTTAAAAAGCTCCTCGAACAATTTTGGACAATGTTTAACAATGTCGTCCTAACCAATATTTCCACTGTGAAAAATCTATATGTATTAGAACACATACATATTGACGCTTGACCATGGTGCCATCTACAAACTTTAAGGTGAATTCATCTTAACCAAACCGATTTTGCCTAGTTTTTAAAATCATTAACTTGCGTTATGATGATTTTGGTACCAAAATTTTGAAAAAATCTGGGGGTCGACTAATTTGATCAAAATGGGCCAAAATGGCACCAAAAATAAGTCACATTGATTTTTTTGTTCGCATAAAATTTCCATGAAGAAATGACCCATTGTTATAATCAGTTTGGTCACACACCTTGGAGAAAGGTGAGAAATAGCCTGAGAAATATTCCTGACATGGTCTGGATCTTATCAACCCTGATATAAACTATGGGATAAACACTCATTTCCCCCCTAATCTCAGTACATCACAGTACTCTTTTCCCGATTCTGAGAAATATTCTCCCTACTAGGTATCTCAAACATTGACATTTTGAAGAATCATGGCAAAATTATCTTATATATTAATAAAACAGCTGTATGTGTGCGTGTGTACGTTGCCAATAAACTAGAAAACAAAAAAAGATTTTTACACTGGGTTTTCACAGAAAAATCAAGAATTTATCAGGGAATGTTTAGGTCCAACTATTTTTACCCCTTTTCCGGACATTACTTTCATTGTCATTTAGGACGGTAAGGTTATGTTGTGCGTGCGGTTTTCAATGATTTGATATAAAAGTCATGGATTGTTTTGATGGTGATGTAATTGAATTGCACTCAAAATTGTATTTAATAAATAAAAATTAAAAAAAGGAATTTTTAAAAAGTGTGAATATTTATGTGCTTTTAACGAATAGATGTGTCGCGCGTGCATTTTTGAGAAAACTCTGAATCATTTAAAATAAAAATCATGATTTGATTTAATTAACGTCAATAAAAAAAGATGATAAAGATTGTGCGTGTTGAATTAATCGATGTTGATATAATATGCCACTAATATGC
>JAUKPT010001519.1:0-15096 GCA_032273505.1 Nanomia bijuga
GTTGTGTATGTGTCGTAAAATGTTGATCCATCCCCGTTAGTAGAGCTTAATATATACTGCCTCTAACGGGAATGTCTTTGTAAATGGATGAAAAAAAAAAGAAAAAAAAAGATGAGTGTAACGTCCTAAGGGACTGTCTAAAAATTTCGGTAAAAATCGGCAAATGGTTGGTCGAATATTACATCATCGTTAACATTATTGGTTCACTAAAAATTCATACTGGCATTTTAACTTTCAATAAAACTACAAATTATGCCATTTTGAAAACGACCTATCGTGTTGATGATGATGTAATATTCGACCAATCATTTACCGATTTTTACAGAAATTTGAAGACAACCCCTAAGGGTACGGAGCCAGTCTTACCAGCTGGGTTTTTATTTGGGGAGCTGATCTCTTGGACACTTATATCGTAATGGGAGGTAAGGGGGGGTACGAACGAGGGTGTATCGTAAAATAATAAGCAAACTAAAGCATAAACGCTTCCAAATGACGTGTCTAGAAAGGTTCAAAAAGAAATTTTGAAAAAAATGAAGAAAATTACTTGGTGGTAAGGTACAAGGGTTTATCTTCAAATTTTTTGAAGTACCCTCATTTCCTATGCCCAGGGTCCCCTGAACAAGGTTCAAAAGGATTTTTTCAAAATTATTAATTTTTGACGGTTTGTCGCCCCAACAACGGCTAAAAATGGCTGAAAACAAGCAATTTGGGCAAAATTTGGGCTTAATTGGCTTATAAGGTAGAATTTGAAATTTAACATTTTGTCGGATTTTCTGACAATTTTTGCCATTTATGTCGGAGTTTTTTTATATTCTTCACAATTTACAACAATCCTCTCCTTCACCCAGTCTATGACGTTACTGATCCAGATTTTGAGAGTTTGGAACGAAATATGATTATTTTACGAAGTAAACCCTTCATTGACGTGTTTAATATTAATGATGTTAACATGAAATATTTTCTTTTACCTAAAACTGCACTCATCAGTACTTTTTACCAAAACCCCTAATGAAAAAAGTTGAGATTTTGTTTATTAAAATCGAGGGGCAAATTATTTTTTTGACAGAAAAGATCCAAAAATGCCGAAAAAAATCCAAAAATTTCGAAAAAATTCCTCAACTCTTGAAAAAAAATTCCAAAATCTCGAAAAAAATATCATAAAATCCCAAAATTCTTTGACAGAATTTTCGAACCTGCTCGCCCCTTCTGATGAAAGACGATTTCATCCATTTCATCTGCTAACCATTTTGTTAACCAATCAGGTCCTATTTTAATAACAATAAGTTAGAATATAAATATCAATAATGGTTACAATTAATGAATGAATGATTTTTTTTTAAGATCAAGGTCAGATCTAATCAAATTCTATAATGATAACAATAAGTAGAATTATCAATAACAATAATTCCAGCACAAAAGAGAAATGATAAACAGTTGCTGTTGATAACACAGTAAAATGTATTTCAAAAAGAATGGAAAAAACGCAGATGCTAAAGGAGTAAACACGTTTTTATGTGGATAAAAGAATCCCCGCAAATGTTATATTTATTATGAAGTAACAAAGATTTGATAAATGGTTAGTTTGGATAACGCTCTAAAAGGTTTTTATTGGAGTGGAAACACTAACAACTGTGATGAAAAGATAAACAAATGTGATTTTCAACACCCAAAACCGTGCTGCGTTCAATCACAAAGAATAAAAGACCACATATATTTCTTGTCTGTGAAAAAAACAGTTGCAAAGTTCTTTATAACAGTTCTTACGTTTTTGTGGTGCACGAAACACTGTTTGAATCATAAAGCAACGAGAAGTTGTTTGAAACATTGGGGTTTGGAATATGTATAAGAAAAGTAGCGCCAAATATTTATTGTGGCATTGTTGTAACGTTTTTCTTTGGCGATTTTTCTTTCAAAGGATTGAATATAAGATTCGCACCTAAATGAATAAATATTCTTCCTGATACATTTTGTTCAGGTAAATCTTATGCTTCCAGGTAGGTGAAGGTACACAGTGTTGAAGTGTTTATGGAGGGGGGTTTATAGGGGTACCCAGGACGTCAAAAAGATTTTTCGTAGACGCCAGACGCTCGAGGGGGGAGCTCTAGAATCCAAACGTCAGTCGTATCTTCAGGCAACGTTTGGACGCCAGACGCCAAACATATACCCCCCCCTCCTCCCTCCCTATATGTGGCAGGATCAAAGCAATGCCTTAAAAAAAATTATGAACCCGAACCAAATGTGTTTAATATTCTAACAGAACTTTTTGCAACTTTTCGAAAGATAAGCATGTGTCTTTTTAACGATATTTTGCTATTTGCTATATCCCCTTTGAAGTTAAGGCATTTTTAGAATGATCGTTTTGAAATAAGGAAACGTTCAAGTGTTACATAACACCTAGAGGGGGAAGAGGGTATCCCATTTTGTTACGCTCCTAACTAAAACCCCACTTTTTGCCTATTGAAAGCGGGCCTTGAATTTGCTAAAAAATGCGTTACGTAACGCTTCGACGTTCCCTCGCCACGTTCGATCCCAAACCCCTCTAAAAATCAATGGACATCAAAATGTAGACAAATCGATTTACTAGTCTCCTTAACGTCACATGAGTCCATCTATGGTAACTTGTTGTAACCGAGTTTATATTTGTGAAAGAAAAAAGTACTTAGAATAGAAGCTCATAGTTTATCATCATTTTTCATTAGAAAATCATTTTTTCCCATTAGAATCAAAAGCGATCTAATTAAGAAAATCGACTGGTTTTATTAGTACTTTCCATTAGGTCTTTGCGATCCATTTACTGAATTTCTTTGTGAATTCTTTGTATTGTATTGTTCATTTATTATCAACTGTCTAATGGACTGGTTACTGCGAAACGATTCTTTTCAATTTACTTGTTTTATCCAATTAGGAATTGTCGCCAAATATCGGCTATTTTAGCCGATATTTTAGCCATTTGATTGGTTAGAGATAACAGTATCAGGAAGCTTATTGGTTCAATTTGAACGTAACTTCCAACCAATCAAAAGATTGGATTTGCCATAGTGTAACATCAATCCCTTACCAAAAATAATGCCTCTAACTAAGTTGCCTTCTTCTATGAGAAAAAAAATTGTATTCTATTCGACGAATTTTTGCATGAATTCTGATTAAGATTTTACAATTTTTTGTTTTTCAAATGAATTCCACATAATTTTATAGACCTGCCGGTCACTCTGCAATGATCGTGATGAATGTTTGTGACGGACATCTTGAAATGTATGAAATCAAACAAAAAAAATTCAAGATCTTAACACACGCTTTTTTATATAAAAATATACTTTAGAGGAGTATCTAAGATAAAATTTGACAAAAGGTTAAGAATATACTATGAATATCGTCATTTTGAATTTTCGTTAAGAATATATTTTTATAAACTCTCTAGATTTAAATCATTTTTCTTTGGTCAATTCTTTTGGTTGTTTTTTACTCAATCCAAAATCTGAGTTTGATTCAAAATATACTAAGAATATGTTAAGAATAAATAAGGATGAACCTGTCCATAAAGAATATTCATCTTGATTGAACCGAAAAAACACTAAAAGCGTATGTTACCAACACAAAAGCCAAAATAAAGATTAGAATCGCAGAATTTACTTTATTTGGCTTTTTACGCCCCTCCCCTGTAACTTAATTCAAAGTGCATTTCTTCAGGAAACCTCTTACCACTTGTAGATAAATACATATCAAAATTTGGTCGACTAGTCGATTTTCTATTAATTATTGTCAGTGTGGCAAAAAATACAACATCGCGGCAGCGCCGATGACGCGAAGGAAACGATTCTCGTACTAAGTGGGAGCTACTGTTGTATTTTTAATTATCTAAACACGGAAATTAGTGACTTATATCTCCGTTGACACGGAGAAGAAGGTTTTTTGCCACCATATTATAACAACAACTGTGCAATCGTCTATATCGTAAATGTATCATCTTCAATTGTTTTTTTCCTTGGTATATATTTAGTTTTAAGTTTAATGTCCAACTTGGTTCACAAAAGGAAATGTACATTCTCAGCATTGTTCTTATATTGTTCTCCCTCCCCCTCTCCATTTTTAGCTTCGATATTCTCATAAAATTGTTCTTATTAAATAAAAAAAAAAGTGTAATCCTGCAATAGCACCTCAACTGTTCTTGTTTTTTTGGTTCAGTTCTAGTACTAATGTCTAACTCGGTTCAACATTTCTCACTAGTACCGCGAAGAAAAGAAACAGTTCTGCTTGTTGTCATTGGCAACGCTTCATATATGTTCTGCGTTCACATTCATTGTCGAAGTCATATTGGAAAAAAGGTGAGGTTTTTTTTATTGATATATTTTTATCGTTAAAAATTTATCTTTTTTTGTTTGTTCTTTTGGTTACTAGTTACTTTGTTTGGTGATTTTAAATATTTTATCTTTTCATATCCTTAAAGAAGGAGATAGTTCGGTTAAGTTAATTAGATTGATAAACCAAGTTGGTCGTCAAGAAATATTTGAGACGGAATAGGAATTTGTGCTCGGATGCTATGAGAAGATATATGTCTACCTCTTCGCCTGAATTTTTTTATTTGATGGTGTTTCTTGAGAATGAAAGTAAGACGGGCTTCCAAATAAATAGAGTTTGTCTGCAAATTATAGGTAAATTTGCCATTTTATTGGTTAGAAATGATGTCATCAAGAATCTTATTGGTCGATTAAAAAAAATCATTATTTGATAAAAGAAATTTTTAAGTGAGCCAATCAGATTCTTGATGATGTAATCTACAACAAGCCAAACCAAACGGATGAATTAGAATCAAGTTACAAACGCTTGAAAATACAAATAAGAACGAAGGCTGTATCATACAGTCGAAATAATATTCAAATTTATAAGATAAGTGCATCAAAGCAAAAGCGTTTTGAAGTTTTCTTTAAATTTATACAAATAAGAAAGAAAATTGATGGAGGTTGCGGATTATTATTATTTGCCAAAGATTGTATAAAAAACATTGATAGTGTGAGTTGCTCTTTTGTGTGCAAAGTTATAAGAAGCGATAGAGCCATGAAAAATGTGTTTCAACTATGTGTACACTACTCAGATTTATTTACTACTTTCAGTATCGTAATAGATCAATGAAATTGAACATGATAACAGGTCGATAGTCATACAGAGAGTGAAAATTCTCAGAAATTTATATTTCTGGATATGTGATTTTGTTTTTGTTATGTTTGGACAGTGCTTAATCATGCATTTTATTGATGGTTACGATTCTACCACTTGGTTAGAACTTTGAAAAATTCTATAAAAAGGCTTATAATAACACAAAATCGATAATAGAGCAGCTGGGGCAGATACAGGATAGATCAAGCCCAAGAAAGGTTTCTCATCTGAAGAGACGAAAGCTGTATTTATTCTAGCGGGATTTCAATAGATAGGAACGAAAGAAATGTTAGTACAATCTTCTATTAGATATTTTCTATTCTTGAGGTATTCACCAAAAAGGGAATATTTAAAGTCATTTTTGTCTATTGGAAGAATATTGGCTTGGATTTATTTCTGATCGCAAATTGATTATGACTTTGTTTTCATTTTCGATCTGATTGTATAATTTGTATATACTTTTAATTTTGTTTACCTTTTCCTCTTTTTTTCTTTTTGCAGAGAACTCGTATTTTAGTTCATTGGTGTGTAGCACTTAGTTAATATCTAAGATGGATTTTATGGGCTAAAAGCAGTACGCCACGGCACGCCAAGCCAAACTACACCTTTTTAAAGGAATAAGAACATTTTTATTCGCCGCAGATGTTTATCTATAAATCTGGATTTATCGAGACGTGATGCATGCTGGGAGATCCTTGATCATTATTGCTGAAAGGTATTCTAAGTGCAAAGTAGAATTAGTGTTGCTATGCAGCTAGAATCCTTTCAGGAATGGATCTTTAAACACGGATAGTGCGACATGGACCAACTATGGAATTTCCTTATGGCTAGTAAAATTATGTTGTCTGATCAAGTGAGTATATTCTGTACAAATGAGTAGCACTGATGGCTCGAGCTTTTCCTCAGAAAGTCCCACTCTTTTCAAAAAAGAATCTAATTAAAAACTCCTTACTACTAGCGAAGGTTTTGTAAACAAGAGAGATTTTTTTCTATGTGGTTGTTATCAATTGTCTACAGTCACAGATTTAAAATTCGTTATCTGTTTTCCTGCTCGGAAAGATGGCTAGGAACAAATCTTGCTACTCTGAAGGTTTGCAGAATGTACATCACTTTATCGGATTCATGTTGGTTGACCTAAGGCCGGGTGAAACGTAACAAACATCCGATCGAACATTTAAAAAGTAAACAATTAAATGGCAATTATCATTTATAAGGTGACTGTATTTATACATTTCACCACTTGTTTTGTTGGTTAAAACAGATATTTCCAAGTGGCAAAACATGTTTGATCGGATGTTCGTAACGTTTCACCCGGCCTTTAGTTTTAGTATGTTTAATAAAAATATGATGGATGTTTATATATGTATACATGGTTTTAATTGCGGAACTCTGGTGTGAAAAATGGAATTTTATTTGTGGCCACATGTGTGAATGTGGATAAATTATTTTTCAGTCGTCATAGTTTTTAATGGATCTATATTAGCGGTAACTTTTTTACAAGTTATCCGGACATGGTGTAACTTGTAACAACGCGCATCGTTTTTTTCAACGGATGTGGTTATTTAAGCATACAATGTGATCAGCTAAGAGCGCTAGTAGGCAATGGCTTACGTCCCACCTAGTGATTCGTCACCTATCAACTGACTAAACAGTTTCCCTAACATGGCATGGGTCGACCCGACGGCATTGCCTAGCCATAGTTATTGTGCCTTCGCTAAGAGCACGAGTTGAGTGCATTGTTACTGCATTGTTTGTAACGACACTCGCCACTACCATCCGCGTCCCCCATCCAGTAAGTATCTTTCGACAACGATGCTTAATTTATATGAAGGGAAGTATGTTGAAAAATGACATACCACTAAGCGTTTGATTTAACTTCTGTTAAGTTGTACCTAGAGGTTTCCTTGCAAATACCTAATCAGGTAAATATATGTCGGTAATAGATATTCGTCCAGAATACAAGTTTTTACCGACGATCTTTTCTACAGAGCTATATACGAAACATTTTCTAGTCTTTTTTTAATACACTTTTTTTTATTCAAGCAACCCAGCCCTAAATGTTGAGGCTCAAAATTTCTTAGCAGTTCCTTATTATATAATATTGCTTATTATATGGTATAAAATATGACATTTGCAGATCTTGCCCTGGAAGTTGCTTAAGTGAGGGGGTTCTTAAATGTATACAGAATACAGGAAGACGATATGTGAGTGTGTGGTATCATTATGCATCGAAACTGGTTGAAAACATGGCGGAAATAATATTCTTGGCAAGGTGAAAAAGAAAGTTGTTTACGACCAGAAGCTTTGAGCCTCAGAAGTTACTTCTTGTGTTTGAGGCTAGAAACTTAGGTTCAGATGCTCAGCGACAAAAGATGCTTATAATTTTAGGCATCTGAGTATAAATTTCTTAATTAGTGGTTACTTGTATAAAAAAAAAGTGTACTCTGAGTTAAGCAAGAATAAAGTCAATAAGTGTGTTCGAGGGGAAAACAGGTCAAAAAAATATTTGACATTTTGAGAGAAAAAATCTCCAAAAAAATCCCAAAATAAATCCCAAAATTCCCAAAAAAATCCTAAATTCCAGAAAAAATCCCCAAATCCCGCAAAATACCTAAAATCTCGAAAAAAATCACAAAATCCCAAAAATCTTTGACAGAACCTGTTTGCCCCTCGGGTGTGTTTACAGCGACAAAATACAGTTGAAGCCGTCGGTTAAAATTTTCGTCGGTAAAATCTTTTGCACTTTTTACCGACTTGATTTTTAACCGATTGCATTTCGTTGTTAGATTAGTTAAAAAAAACTTTTAGAAATAGTAACTTTTACTTTATTTTATGTCGGGGGCGTTCATAACATTCCATACATAGAGGGTTAACTGAAACCCCTACATTTTTCTCTTTCTCTCCAGAAGGGTGCTCATTCTACGTTTTTTATGTATTTTTGCATAGCGTCCCACATGTCTTACTAAAGAAACAAGCGCTTTTCCCTATCTGTATTCCAGCATAAGCGTGTCCCTCACGGGTTGTAGACAAAATTCATCCCATGAATGGCCGAGCGGTTAAGTGTCACACCTATCATCACTAGATACCGTACGATCTGAGCTCAATACCCAGTCGCGCCAACAAAAAATCAATACTACTCTGAAGTATTGAAGGCTAGTCAACATCAACTGAAGTGTGATACTACAATCGTTAGGCTGTAAGTCCGCCATGCTATGTGAGGGGAATTGGGTAGTCAGTTGGTACCTGACGAAACACTAGATGGAGCTATAGTCCGCGGATTAGCCTATGGCTATGCATGACTGTTCCATCACAAACCATACCATTTGAGGTTTTGAAGGTCTTTACACATTAGAAAGTTTGAAGAATGTTTAACTCTTAATTCTAACATTCGATTATTTTCGTCAATTCCAACAAATGTCTACTGTTGCTAATGTAATTATTATTTCTTATGCCGACTTTGTCATCTTAATTTCAGGTGGAGACACTGTTCTCACTGTCGTGACGTCATCACCGACAAGTCTCGTGAATTGTAATACCGCTGACCGTTATCTCCCTCATACCGTGTCGCAGAACTCGTCACAGGACTCCTCCTCGTTCAAAGGCGCTCATTCCCGAACACCGTCGCTCTCGCCGACTTCTAATAACTCGAGTTCACCGACACCGCCCTCGTGTTGTGCCCAGGCTCCACAAGAGGAGCGACCACACTTGAATCCGATTGGTAGCGAGAGGGGGTTGAAAAAACCACTCCCGAAACAAATGACGAATATACCGACTCTGCCTCCGCTATTACACGGTGAGTCGATATTTAGAACGTTATAAAGCTCGCGCTAGTTGAGGAATCATTCTCAAGAGCTTGGTTAATTTTGACTATTGATTGGATGAGTATTACATCATGGAGATTTTAATTGGTTCATTAAAAGATCCTACCTTAAGTATTCACTTTAAAGAAAATTTTCAAATTCTTAATGATTTAATATTCAATCGATTAATGGTCTGGATTAATTTCTAAAGAATTCCGAAGGCGTTAGCGTTTACTATCTTAATTTCATTGGACCTTACTTTTTTTTCTGAAATGATGACTAGGGAGACACTTTTGGGAAATACATGCTCGAAATTTAAGGGTGCTTTAAGGATTTTAGCATTCTGTTATTCCAACACTTCTGGTATTTTCCACTAAAATTGTTCGACAATACCCTAAAATATACTTCGTAGATAGCCTTCTGACTTTTTCTGACTTACGAAATTGGAAAAAGTTTTAAAATGTCTGGAACTATCAGAAATGTCAGAAATTGTTCTAAATTGTCCGAAATTGTCAGAAAATGTTTAAAAATGTCAGAAAACTGCTTAGTTAGAACCTTTTAAAGGGAAAGTTATGACTGCAAACTACAATGCATGCTTTTTATGCTTCAAAAACACCCCAAACATAAATTTTAAGATGTCGCATATAACAAGAGTAATTACTACGCTGGTCAACATCGTCTTATACGAATAAAACGGCAATATTCAGTTTAACTCCCTTGCCCTTTAGCAGAAGGTAGGTTATCACCACAATCAAGAAGTTTTGCGCAGTATCAGAGAGGAAGCATGGAAAACCTTAAGCACCAGGCGTTCCATGCTTCCTCCATAGAACCACAGGATATTGACGGTCTTTGGATTGTGTTATATGGAACAACCCTGGTGGTACCAGTAGAGTTGTAGTATATGTATTATTAGGCACCAAAAGGCTGCTGAAATAGCACTATCCACATCGTCTGTTACAAAGGTACAACCATCCATTGAGCACAGAATGATAGGTATGATACCACATATACAATTGTGTCTTCCTTCATTATCATTATTTCTCAAGAATCTAAAATACAAGAAAGAAAGAAACTATAAACTTATAAAACACAATCAATATACAGTCAATAGTCCTACACTATGAACTAAATCGAAGAAATGGAATTGTATTTACTCTTGACTGCCAGAATACCTGAGAGAATTGAAATCGGAATGAGTCTTTCATATCGGATGAAAAATTACAAACCTGAACAAAGGTGAGTGTTAGGAGAATAACGCTATGTCCAGGATTTGAGAAAGAAACAAGAGACTCAAAATCATGTTCTTTGTGGGTGCAAATTTTTGTCTAATTCTGCTGCTGGGGAAGGGGACAAATACAAAGATATTTGTACATTGGAAATGGTGGTTGATTGTATTAAAGAGTTTCTTGAGAAAGTGAATAGTGAATAGTGCTGATTCTAGATATGTAGAGCATACCCCAGCTCTGTTCCAGAGCCTATGTGTATGATAAATTTTTTCAGGCTTCTGTCTGACAGTACATTGATATATAATATCCCCAATCCTACTGCCTTCCATTCATAAAATCTGAAAAAAAAAAATCTGAACAAAAAAACTCTTAACAATGAGAAATATGGCTGACAAACATAAGGTTATGGCTAATCTTCGTCTTAGAATTTCTTAGGGCGGAAATAGAAGCGATAGAATTTATGA
Organism: Nanomia bijuga; assembly: GCA_032273505.1. NCBI lineage: Eukaryota > Metazoa > Cnidaria > Hydrozoa > Siphonophorae > Agalmatidae > Nanomia > Nanomia bijuga. Next base: position 10,642 of record JAUKPT010001519.1, read on the forward strand.
TTTATGAGTAAGGGTGGATGTAAGGCGAAATAAATCATCTGAAAGTATGATTGTGAATACATGTGAATGTAGTAGTGAGGAAGAAATACAGAAGAAAAGTGAAGGAAGCAGTGATATGGAAAGTATCAAAGAAATGATTGAAGGGCTGGTCCAGGTAGTTAAATGTAGTTCAACAAACCAGATTAATAACAGTAATCCCACTAATTTGATGAATAGAAAATTGAGCAACAAAACCTGTTGGTATCATTTAGCTGATAATCATGATATTGAAAATTGTTATGCATTTAATACACTGGAGCCAAGGGCGCGGGTAGAAGCAGCTAGGAAGAACTTTGTCTGTTTTAGGTGTCTCAAAACAGGTCATATTAGTAGAAATTGCCAGAGTAGTATACGTTGTTCTATAACTACTGAGGGTGTTGTATGTGGTAGGAATCACCATGAGAAGCTACATTTGTCAAATATAGATGGTTCATCTAGTCATGGTATTATACAGATTAATAGTAAAAGGAAGCAATCTGCACTTTTGATGGTCAGTGAAGTAACATGTGAACAAGGTCCACTGACCGTTTTATGGGATCCTGGAGCAAATGTCTCATTATTAACACATGCTGCTGCCACCAGGTTAGGAATAATGGGAAAAGATGTATCGTTGCGAATTACAAAGGTGGGAAATGAGGTAGAAACTATACTTACTAAAGAGTACATGTTAGCTTTAATTGATGTGGATGGAAATTTGTGGAAATTGACTATGTATGGGATAAACGATATTACCTGAGCTCAACCAGATGTAAATATGGCACGTATTTGTGAAATCTTTGGCATCGATAAGAAGTTGGTGAGACCAAGACCAAAGGGAAAGGTTGATGCGCAAATAGGGACAGATTGGTGTAAACTTCTTCCAAATAAGATAGGAGAAAGAGGTAATTTGCAGTTAATGTATAACCCATTTGGCTACTGTGTCAGAGGATCGCATCCAAAGGTGTCAATAATGTCCCAAGATTGCAATCAAGTTCAGATACACCTTTTGAATGGTAAACGTTTTGATCAGAATGAGGTATGTGTAGTAAATTCTTCGAAAGTGACTGAAGATATTCAAAGATTTTTAGATATTGAAAGTTTAGGAGTAAATGTTGTACCCAAATGTGGAGGATGCAAATGTGGCACGTGTTCATTAGGAAATCGTAATTGTACTTTAAAGGAGGAACGTGAATTACATTTGATAAATCAGGGTTTGCAGTGGAATGAAAGAGAACAGAAATGGACAGCTCGATATCCATGGGTCCGATCACCTAAGCTGCTTCCAAATAATTATTTCCAGGCACTGTCACGAATGAAATCTGTTGAGAAAAGGTTGAAAAAGAAAGGTGATGAATACTGTAAGACATATAATGAATCAATATGTGATATGTTAGACAGAGGTGTGGCAAGGAGGTTAACGCAAAATGAGCTGAAGAAGGATTTCGAGACAGTTTATTATTTACCACATCATGAAGTATTGAAGCCCAACTCATCTACTCAAATGAGAATTGTGTTTGATGCAAGTGCTGTTTATATGGGAAATTGTATAAACGATTACTGGGCAAAGAGTCCAAACATTCTCAGTAACATTTTGGCTATACTTCTTCGATTTAGACAATTCAAGATAGCATTAGTAGCAGATATCAAGAAAATGTATAATAGCATAAAATTACATCATAAAGATCAACATACTCATCGTTTTTTATGGCGATGGCTTGACCAGAATGCTGAACCGGAACAATTTATACTTCTCACTGTTACTTTTGGTGACTGCCCAGGAGGGATTATTGCATCTCTGGCTCTAAAAAAGACTGCTGAAATGAATTCATCTAAGTATCCAGATGGTGCTAAGACTATTGAACGTAACATATATATTGATGATTTATTGAAGTCAGTTGAAACCAATAGACAAGCTGAGGTCATTATCCAAGAAGTGGAGTCAATTTTAGAAATTGGAGGATTTGCCATTAAACATTGGATGGTGTCTGGTAAAGTGGATGAGTCAGGAACAACTTTGCGCAATATGAATTTTGAAGAATGTAAGACTGGCAAGGTCTTGGGTATCCGTTGGACTTCTAAGGATGATGTATTCAGGTTTGATATCAATGCTTCATTTGTTGGTGAGAACAAGTTTGAATTCATCCCAGATATAATTACCCCGAGAATGATGTTAAAAGTTAAGTTACACAGATTTATGATCCTCTTGGATTGTTATCACACTTTGTGTTGGAAGGTAAAATATTGATGAGAAAATCGCTACAGTTAGAAAATTGTGATGCGAGTGAAACAAGTAAAGGAAGTAAATGGGATCAACCAATTGAGGATGACATTAGTGGACAATGGAATATATTTTTTGGTGTATTACATGAGTTAAGTAAGATTCAATTTTCAAGATGTTTAAAACCTGAAGTTGCAACAAGCATTTATAAGGCAAAGTGATGTCAACAACAACAGAAAACACTAAATTAAATAAAAATGTTAAGGGCCCATTCAACTCTAGTCATGAATAAATACAAAAAATAAATACCTCAAAAATGTAGAAAACACTTACAATAATTTTTAACTTAATTTACAACAATTTTCTGCTTTTAACATGATAGAATAGTCTACATACAAAATTGGAAAATTTTCATCAATAATTTTATATCATAAGAAATTAAACCTCTGATGAAAAGAAAACTTTTCCTGTTATTCCTGAATCAGGATTCATCATCAAATCAATAATCTTTTGACTTAATACCTTGATATCTTCATGCTTTTTGCATATATCATTGTGAATTTTTATCATCTTTTTGATTTCCTTTTTACTATTTACATTCACTTGATGCACATCCTTTGTTATCTGAGTAGTCAATTTATCAAACTTCTTTTTCTGAGCATTTGATTTCTTCTTATGATTTATTATGATATCATTATAGGTTTGACAAGTCTTTTTCTTCTCATAATTTCGTTCAGTGCGTGTCACAACCTTATTCAATATTTCTTGTTCATTCTGCAAATTTTTAGTATTAAGAAAGTGTTTGATGAAAGGTCCTTGTCCAAAAACATTAAATAATATCTTATTAAGTTTGTCTTCGCCTGCAACGTGATGACTGACTTTCTTCTTAGTAGGAGACAAACGCTTATCACCAATTGTTTCTACATCATATTTGTTATAAATATCTAGAAAGGTGTGTTGATCAAATGATAGTTGAGATTTCAAGACTGATATTGGTTCATCAAAAGAATCATGAGAAAATTTATATTGCGTTTCAAGAGTTTCCAAATTCCAATGTTTTAAAACAAGCTCTTTTTCTGGGCATATTCCACTGACCCATTCATAGATCAAATCAATAAGATACTTCCTGAACTTGTGATTAAACCTTACAGATGATAGTGGAAATGCAGCAAAAAATGCAGAATATACAGCTTGTGATAAACAGCTAGGATAAAACTCAAAGAAATGATCCTTTGCATGGAAGGGAATACTAATAAATAAATAGACAAAATTATTAGCCATACGATCAAATAATTTTGATTTAATAACTGACTTGCTTTCTTTTGAAATTGATTTCCTAGATAAATCAAGAAAAACCCACCAAAATGCATCTTGTAAGACACATACTGATGCTTCAGATAGGAAAAAGTGCTTCCATATTTTTCGAAAAGATGTAGAAAAATTCTGAAGCCGGGAGATATTATTAAGCAATTTAGGACCTTCTATGGCTGCAGGCAATATAGTCATTTCTGATGGTTGAAAGCCAGGGAAAATTGCCAAGTCCATATTTCTTGCCTTCAATGATTCCTGGTTAGTTTGCCCGACACTTTTCCTTCTATTATCAAATGATGATTTGATGTTTTTTTTCACGTCTTGTCTTGCCGAGTCAAAAGTTTTTTTAGATCTCATTCCAAAAAAACATTGTGCAAATTTGTCAACCTTTTGATCCAAAAAATCAACTTCGGCTAGAATAGAATCAAGATTTTCAACTTGGAAAGGAGCACGTTTCTTTATCGCAGAACTAAGATCTTCTATTGATCCAATATCAATATCTAACCACTTAGTGTCATTGATTTCCTCTGGATCAACGGGCCATGTGACAATGTTATTGTACTGAAACCATTCGCTGTAAGTAGAAGGCGGAGGCGGGATGGTGTTTTGTTGATCTGTATCAGTATCTAGATTAAACAGTTCCAGTGAAGAATTATGAGTAAACATTTTTATTTCCTTCTTCGGGCTCTGTTATCTTTTGTTTACTATTATAAAAATTCCATATTAACCGTTGATTCCCAACGTTATTCTTTTATTCTTTTGATGCTTCATCCATCTACGATCTACCTCACCACACACACACAGTGGTAATGCTGCAGAACACCTATAACCAAGAGTATGTTCCGATGGCCATTCCTGCTCACCTATATAATTACATCATAATCGGCTAGGGTTACATCTGATTGGCC
>JAUKPT010001520.1:0-15095 GCA_032273505.1 Nanomia bijuga
TAGGTCTGGAAATAATGGAATCGATAGAACTCGATTTTAGACACATGCTGATATATTTTTCAAGTCGTAAAAGTCAGCGGTTCTCTAGGTCGCAAATTTTCATCTTCATTTTTTCCACCCTTAAATTCGTTTTTTTTTAAAGAAATTTCAACCATACTTATCTAAGTTACTATGTCTCTCATCTTCCAGAAAATCTAGGAAAATAAGTGATTTTTCAAGCTTTTATGGCTAAATATAGAAAAAGTCTCAACTATTTTTGAACGTACTTTAATTTTGATCTTTGAAACGTATTAAAAGTAAAGGTAAGGAGTGTAATTCACCATCAAATTAAACTGGGACCTGGAACCTGTGTTTTGTACCAACCGCTTTTTTGTGACTTTTTTTTGTGACTAGCATAGAAATAAGATATTGTTATACTAATTACTGTTAATGTACTTTAGGGTGAAATAAGAAAATAGAGATATTTTTTACTTTTTACTTATTCTAGATTCGATTGCTATTTCTATTATATACCATTTTAAAACCTTCATAAAAATGTGTTTCATTTAAGAATCACCTTAGTTACGACAACATGGAAACATATGAAGAAACATTTACTGAATTGCTGTCGGAAATAAAACGCATTTTACTAATAGTAACGAATGATCTTGTTAGATCATGATGAGTAAATGATTAGCATGCCCTATTATAATACAGTACCCGAAGATGAAGTCAATTAGACACGCAATCACAGCAAAAGAAAGAAAAAAATGAATCGTAATTAACACAATGATGTAAGTATTCACATGAGACTTGGGTCATAATAGTTATAATTGCGAAAAGTGTTCTTCACGCTGAGATGAAGAAAAAAATGAAGATGAAAAGTAATTATGATAACATTGTTCAGGTATTTTACATGGAAGGGTTACGTGATTCGATTGGACAGATTATTCTAGTCAAAATATATGAAAAGAAAACGGAAAATCATAGATATAAATTCTCCTTCTTTTTTCTAATGAAATAAAACAATGAGGGTTGGGTCTAGTATCAGTTTTACGAAATAAACAAGTTCATACATCGATGTTTCAAAGGAAAGTTTTTAAGTTCTCATTCATTGAATTTCAGAAAAAAGTTCATGCAAAACAAGATTTTTGATATATTTTTTTCTACTTTTTCATGGGAATTTTAATTGATTAATGTTTTTCACAGATATCCTTGTTATCTACTTTCCCGTCTCATGTTCTTCTTCATTTCGAATCATGTACTGCCCCTCCTTATTACTCCTCCTACTATTTCATTTTATACTACAGTGTGTCCACGAAAAAAGTATCCCTTTTTTGTTGTTTAACGGATATGAATTTAGTTTATGTAAAGAAACTTTTTGACATCAATACTAATTGTAGAAGCAAGGACAAGATATTTGAAGGATTTTCATAAATTCATTTCTCGTGACTATTTATAAGTTTACTTGTGTCTAACAAAAAAGGTGTGTTTGTTAGAAATCTCATGATTTTATTTTTATTTGTTAATACGTTAGTTCTTTGTTCAAAAGCATGCAGTGGTAGTGATTCGCCAGTCATTAGTGTCGCAGCTTAGTCTGTCATCGTTATAAAAGAATGATGAATTGCACGCTTAAAATTGCACGCTTTTTTAAAACCACGGAACACATAGTACAGTAGCTGGCATATATTAAAACTTGGCTTTAACTACAGATAACAATTTGTCATCGAAGGGGTACTTTTTTCCTGGACACACTGTATTAACTGGATCCATGCGAACCATATAACAATTATAGCATATAAATATATAAAAAATATCAACGATAAATATTTTGGCCAACAGCCCCATCTCGGGGGAAGAAATGAGAAAGATTTGGAAAATTGGGAAGGAATAAGCAATTTCTATTGTTTATCACCCTAAAACAGGGTAGAAATAAGAAAAATAGCAAAATGGTGGGGGAAAGAAAAAAGTTTTTGGGAAAAAATAAGTTCTGGGTAGAATATTTACTGATGCAAAGTATGGTGAATTCACATCGTTGCAACTGCAAAATCGAAGATGTAGTGCTGTTTAGCAAAAAAATATCTGAAGAATCAATTCAATTCTAATTATCCTCTAAAACATATTCGATGAGAAAATTCAGCTCTTGATAACTTTGTAAAATTAATAGATCTTAAGAGCCATAGATGAACAACAAAGACATGGATGGATTATGGGGATTTCTAATGGTGTAACTCAAGTATCCATCTTAGAATCCAACTTCAGCTTTTGATTAGTAATTAGTAATTGTTTTGTTTGAAAATCACTAAACTAACCAAATACTAGTCGAATTTGACACTTCGAAGTATACATCTTTAAAGATTATTTGAGAGACTATTTCATAAAACACATTCTGCATTCAAAAATGACAGATTTGGTAAGAAATGGTCAGGGTCATTTCAAATTATTTTGGAGCATTCAATTTTTAAAAGAGTTCCAATCAATTACTGATTGGACAATTCTAACATCAGATCACTCGTACACTATAATTTCTATTGTGTTTTTTCAATGATATTTGAATTATATGGCGTTTTATTAGGAGTCTCCTTTACATTTCAGACCAGTGATTTGTCTCCGGAATATTTCTAAAAATGTCACCATCATTCTAGAAATTTTGTCAATTCATTTTGAATGACACAATAATGACAATATCATACTTTCTGCTGACAACTTAGCAGACTAAACTAATAATTTAATGACGTTTTATCGCAAGAAGAAACAAGTACACGTACTGTAGACAGTTAGCTGAAGAATTGTATACAGGAGTAAAGTTGCTGTTTGATTGGGTAAAATTTACATCATCAAGATTTTGATTTGTTCACTTTAGAATTGTTATCATTATTTCTATATTTAGCAGAGCAACAAATGGCGACATTCTGAACTGAACCAATCCATGATTCATGAATCTCTCACCAATCAAACAACAAATCTACCTATAATTTGCTGATAAACCTTTTTAGTAAGAAGAGGGTGGTGCTGAACATACTTACAGCTATGGGCTTTCCTATCTAGCCATGGTGATAGACACGAAGATTAATCCATCTTGCCCCTTATCTGATTCAAGTAAAGGTTTAAGAAAGTCTTGAAATTACAAATCTAGCTTAATCTTTCGTTCATGATCGGAAATTTCTCATTACACTTTTGTTCTTATTGTTCCGGTGAAACGCGTGATAACTCGACTTAAATCTTAGCTTTCCGGAATGAATGGTATTAGTGTCTAAGGTGATGATTATAAGATAGTGTTCCGTGTTTGTAAAACGACATAATTTCGTCTCGCTAGGGTAGGACGTATCTCACTAATAAATGGGCGCCATTTAATGATTATGTCCCCCGTCGGTGGTAAAAACGTCCCCTGTGATGATAGCCATTGGCCTTAACATTCATCATGATGAATTATATGATAATTTGTTATAATCTTGATAAAACTGGATTTCTAAGACTTATAACAGTATACTAATGTTTACTTTAATTTTCATTGGCAACTCACTGATATCAAAGTTGTTTTTACAAACTTCACCAAAAAAAGAAAGAAGTATTATGAAGTGCAAAGGTATCCAAAAAATCAATAAATAAGTGTCAAGTGTTAAGTCAAGTCAAGTGCAAAAACCATAGAAAGATTTGATTCTTCGTTATATCGTAGACCTATGGAAACACTCTGACTAAGTGTCACACGGTGAAAGCCACCCCGGTGAGTGATGGACAGTGTCCTCGGTTGAAAAAATGAAATAATTGCCCCCGTTTGAACCCGCTTTTACCACGGTCATACTTTACCCTCGCCGGGGCACCTGGTCGGGGTTTTCAGAATTAAAATCTAACTGATATTGCAAAAAAGATATGCACGCATTATAAACCTTAGGAAGAGAAAAGCTTGTAATTCATTGTCATTATAGATTAAGTCCTGGGGAATATGAATAGTGTTCCCTACTTTGCAAAATCGATAAAATCGACCCATTGGTTTTTTAGTGAATTTTGAGTGGAACTTCTTTCATTATATACCCTAAATCCACACTAAAAGCTTTTTTGTTTCACGATGATGAGCTTAGGAATTTGAGCAAGGATTTAAACGGAAATGAGTCAATAAAAGTTAGTTGTACCCCTAGGTCATGGATTAATTGTATAAACACAAGTCTTACAAAGTCACTGTAGATTAATCGCGATTAGTCTACGAGATTACAAAACTAATGGATATATTTTTGAATTAAATCCGAATCATTTGTTATCAAGTTTTGTTGTAATATAATCCGAAGGATAGAAAGTGATGCATTGCTACAATCGTTTTAAATCGTTTCAAAAAAATTTCATACTCGAGCGCTGAATTAATTTTGAGTATTTAGCTAACGTTGGATGATTTTATCAACTCCAGAAAATTTATGAAAAATCCTTTCCTTGAATTATTAGCTCCAGAGCCTGACATATTACAGCGGGTGGCTCAATATCTCAACAACGACGCAAGATATAAACTTCTTACTCTATACACATAATCATAAGACCGGTTAAGGGTCTCATGCCAAAAATGAAACTTTTTTGGAGGAAAATGGGGAAAATATCGACAGTTGCTTTTTCCACTAAAAATATATAATCCCTTCATCTTTAATTTCTAATCATCAATGTTTCGACATTATTCAGACATTTTTAAAACAATGGCAAAAATTTTAACTTTTGAGGTCATTCAATTTGTTGTTTTTTCTGGCAATGTTCATATTAGACCTTAAAGTTTTCCAAGAACCTACTCTTCAAAAAAATATAATTATTTATTACGTAGATTTTTGAGCTTGTTTACACATAATAAAAGTAATAAAAAAGCTATTATTATAATGTATAAATATGTTTTAACACAAAGGTAATTGACTCAAAGAAAGATAGATGGTTCCCTTTTTCTTTAGATTTTGAGGGACAACTCTCGACTTGTGTTTACTTCACAGTTTAGTTTAAGAAACCGACAGTTTTTGAGCTTAACTACAGGTAGGGAAATTCTAATTACTCTCGGGTCCATCAGTGGCGGATTTGACCCAATTTCTGAGTGTCTTCAAAAGTGATATATACCCCAAGCTGTGAAAAAATTTGAAAATTGAAACACTGGACGTACCTATTTTCCAGAGTGTTATCTTGAACCCAGGTAAAAAAAATCATTGGGCCAACTTAATAATAATGTTATGTCATTATTTAAGATGATGCAATAAAATGCACTCGACTCGGGCTCTTAGCGAATGCACAATAACTATCGTTAGGCAATGCCGACGGGTCGACCCATGCCATGTGAGGAAAATTGGTTAGTCAGTTGGAACCTGACGTAAAACTAGATGGAACTCAAGTCATAGCCTAGATTAACCCGGCTTTGCAAGACTGTTCCATCATAAGTGCATTCCTTACCTTACCTTATCTTATCTCTGTAAAATCTTGGAAAAGAAGAACCGAGTACAATTTGGTACACAAATAAACAAAGAATATCTCCATATGAAAGAAAATTATTGACAATTAGAAATTAAAAACGAAGCGTTTAGATGATGTTAAAGGAAAAGAAGAAACTGTCTACATTTTCCCCATTTTTCCCAAAACCTTTTTCGTTTTCGGAATGAGACCCCTAACATGTCTTGTGATAATGTAAAGTAAGAAGTTTATAATCTTGCGTCGTCGAGCCATTCGCCGTAACATATCAGACCGTGTTATTCAGTAGGCCGTGTAAAGCCACTTACTTATTTTTATTCTATTCTATACTCCGAGACTAGCTAAAAAGTCACTACTAATCAAAAGAAGTAAAATATGTTTGTTTCAGAAGATTATATTCTATACTTCTGTATTACATAAGACCAACCCCTTATTTAGTTCCTTCGATATAATAAAAGAATAGGAAATTTGCAAAAAAAATAATGGAATTGATATGGAATTGAGTCATATTGGTATTATTTCTGTAAAACGGATTACTTTGTCTATTTATATACTGCAGCTAATTTGCCTCTTCTATTACAACTCATTTGTCCACTTCTCATTCCTTGTCTATTCATCATTTTGTATAATAATGGTTAGACGGAGACTAGTCCATGATCCCCTTTCAAGTGATAAATTGTTCTATTAGAACTAGAGAAACGTACCTTGCTATGAATATCAGTATACTTTTCCATTTTTAGGAATGAATCATTTTATTTATTTGATTATGTATCTTGTTTTCTTCATTAATTATTCTTAGTGGTAGTTCTGAACGTCTAAGAAATTTGTAATTAAGAACTCTTGTTAGAGACGAATTTGAAATGAACATGTATGGTGGGCGTTTCAAAACAATTGCAACTAAATTTTGAACAAAGAATATGCTTCCAATGTTGTTTTTTGTATCATTCGAATTTTCAGAGTTTTCATGATTCTTGTGAGGGTTAGAGATTTTGACTCGATCTAATGGTGTTTGTTTAATTTTCAAGGGACTTTCAGGATTCGTAATTCCTCCAGAGGGTTTTCAGAGTAATTTAAAAAAAATGCTTTCCCCATATTAACGTATATCAATGTATTGTCGTGCAGAAAACAACTGAAACTCCTTAACACAATATTCTTTAATAGGTGTTCGTGTTGTTTACTTTTATGTATCTTGATTAAGTGAGAAAGATCATAATCTGCTTTCCATGGAATGCATCAATATCTTTTTTTGTGTGTGTTTATGTATGATGTGTCTATATATATATATCTTAAAATTTTGACACAAAACTGTGGTTGTGACAGTCTCAATTGTGGAGTGGGTGTCTTGGGGGCAAGACTCGCCTACTAAACGTTGCCTAGTGTCGCTGCCATATTAAGCAAGCAGCAAAACAGGAGATGAACATTTTTTTTTGGGAGTTGAGAGATTGTTTTGTGGAGTTGTGATATTTCTGTACGAGAGTTTTTCGAGCAATTTATTGCTTGCAAAACGGGATAACATTTTATATTGATACATATCGTTCACATAATCACCTTTGTCTCTTAATCGACCTTAATCATGGCAAGTCTGCAGTCAATGCGGTATATTATCTTGATCAGTTGGCTCGTCGCACAGCTCCAGATCAAACTTTAAGACGGTTAAGTCCTAATCAAATCTCTCTAAGTAAGTTTATTTGTGGTTGGAAACAGTTTCGATTATGAAAAGATAAAATGAGATGATCATTAATTACTATAAATAAAAAAGCTTTCGATGAGAAGTATTGATGTCAAATTTAAAAACAAAGGGGGTCAGCGTACTACATAGAAACAGGTACAAGTACTTCATAGCATGATCCACCACCACCCACCTACCGATACGGTACGATATACTAAATAGCAAAATCGACAAAACACCCACACGCACCTTTTACAGTACATAAATGAAGAATTAAACACCCTTACACCCCTAGGTCAACTCATGAAACTTTTAAGAACTGACTTCTATAATTTAGTATTTGCCTGAACGATCACAAAATGCTAATAAATCAATGAATAAACGTTCTGCATGACAACATACACCAGTACTCCAAAGCATATTTTTTGGCCTACCAGTGGAGTATCTTCAGTGCCTTCAGGAAGATACTCATTTTTGACGAGAACAATTATTTTTCGGCACATTTTTATTGTTTAAGACTAAGTTGTTGATCCTTTAAATTGTTAAACTGGGTTCAAGATGAGGGCAAACACACTAGAAAATAGATTCTGAATTATTTGTTTCCATGCGTTTCTTTTCAGTGCTTCGATTTTTAAGATTGCCCATAGTTTGAAGACACTCAGAACTTGGGCCTAATCGACCACTGCAGGCCTGTCAGTGTAGCGCGATCGAGTCGATCGCGATCGCGCAATGATCGCACAAAATTTTATTAGCGCGATCGTGAAACCGATCACGCATGGTACAGAATTTCAAATTTTGGATTGCGTAAAAAGTGACATATTTTGCTTTAAAAAAGAAGATATTATTCTATTAATGTCGATGATCCTAAACTTCTTCACTTTCCACCTAGTTCTTTACATAAAATAAGGATCGGATGACAACTGGTTTGAAACAAACAAACACAAACTCGACTCGACCCGACATAAACTCGATCGCGCAAGCCTTCTACTCGATCGCGCAAGCCTTCTACTCGATCACGTAGACATTTCTTACTGACAGGTCTGTTTCTCGTTCTTTTTTGTTCGTTTTGATGATTTATGTTTTCTGGAAAATGTTTTCTTTTATCTTTCCTGTATAATTTCACGTGTCATGACAACGAGAGGAATGTAAACAAAATATCAATTAAACAATTGATTCATATTTGTAATGATCTTTTTGATTTATAGTTTCATACAAATCTTTTCTTAGAATCATAGTTTTTCCTCTCGCAATACACTTTTCCCGTAATGAAGTTTGTCTTTCTCAGCCTCGTTTGCAATACACGCTTTCGTTTTTTCTTAAATGGTTGAGATAATAGAAGCTATCAAAAAGTTTGATTCATCACAAACATTTAAGAAAAAAACGAAAGCGTGCAATGATGCTGAATATATGAATATATGAATATATACACACTAGATAAATTATTTTGTCCCGCGTACGACATGGCCAATTGAATTATACTTTACAGCATTCTGTACACGGGGCAGTTTTTACAAGGATTCATAAAGTATTTACAGAATAGCGTCGCGAATTACAAAACAATCCTGCATTTTATCATTTTATCATCGTTCTCTTCATCATAGTTTTCGTTATAGTTCCATAGTAACACGTTTGTTGTTGTTTTTTCTTTTAGATGCAGTTATCTTTTGTATTGATATTTTGGGCATCGATAAATCTCGCCAGAAGTAAAGGTAAGGAAAATTGTTTATTGAATTACAAGATTTGTTACAACAAGTTCTTCTTCTTCTTCTTCTTCTTCTTCTTCTTCTTCTTCTTCTTCTTCTTCTTCTTCTTCTTCTTCTTCGTCTGGATGATCAAGCAGGCAGTCCATTCTATCCATTCAAGTTCAACCCAAACTATACCCCAGTTTTGTCTTTTCAAGCGTGCAAGTAGGGGGACATTGATCATCTTAAGAAATATGCCTTTTCCAATAAATCAAAAAATAGTAGATCGTTATGGAAGAAGAAATTGAAGTTTAAGGCTATTGTCAGGTACTTTTCAGTGGCGGTTCTGGAGTGTCTTTCGGTGTCTTCACGAAGTCACTCATTTTTTAATAGAGCAATTTCTTTTGTTAGCTTAATATCATTAAAGACTAATCTGGCCCTATATAAATTGATAATCAGGCTTCAAGATGAGAGCAAACACTCTGGGAAATAGGTCACGAGCGCTTCTATTTTCAAAATTTTTCACATAATGGGTAAATATCAATTTTGAAGACACTCAGAAATTGGGCCAGATCCGCCACTGCTTTTACAGATTTGGTAGGTGTTATTGAACACAAATAATATTTCTTGAACTAATCACCTTCCAATTGATATTTGCATATCATGAGTAGAATTGATCTTTCGGTTGCATTTGACTTCAGATTCAGTTAATTACCTCGGAATTAAATTACTTACTTACTTGCTTATTTACTCACATTACATCTAAAATTGTCTATTTGATTGGTTGAACATTACTTCATTAAAAAGCTGATTTGTTCACAAACAATGTAATCATAAAATTTAGAAACATCTCCATGGTGTAATTTTCAACCAATCAAGAGGCTAAAGTTTGCAAACTCTTTTTCCATCTCATTGCTTGCACATGACTTGATTAAGACATAGAAGATAAGCAGATTTTGATATAAGCAGTTTAATATCCAATTCATAGCAGATTAGTGCATTACGAAAAACATATTATAGTCATTATACAAAAAAAGATAGTTTCGCATCATAAGCATTTTTTTTCAAAAGTGGTAGTGATAGTGATAGTGATAGTGATAGGAAAAGCTCTTAAATAATGACAAATTTGTATTAATAATGGTGGTCGAAAAAAATGAATCATTACGTCCTCTTTCACTTTCAAAAAACATTAGGGGCCTATTGATTGGTTGAAAATTACATCATCAAATATCAGATTGATTCATTTAAAAATGATATCATCATTTTTGACCAATCTAAATTGGACAAAATTTTTAAATGATTATTTAACACTTCTTTTTTTTAACTATAGATATGTTTGTATCCGAAAAATAATGATGGCTAACATAGTTAGTACAGAGCTAAGTAAGCAAATTTTCTAGAAAAACATAAAATAAGAATTAGTCATAAATTACAAAAGGCTATCATAATTGTTTTTAAGAGTATTATTCCCCTTTCATTGAGAAAATAATAATATACCTTTCTTGACTAATATCAATTTTCAAAAGCGTGCTTACACGCACCTGTCCTCATCATATCGCATATCACGTACTCAGACCTTCGGCCTTTACAAGCTTTAGCCCTCAGTGCCACGTGAAAAAAATGTTTTTAAAACTTTTTGTATCGCATATCACGTACATCTCAACTAATTCCAGATGTACCATACATTTTGAGGTAAAAGAGGATGAATGCGATGCCAAGAAACATACTAAGCTTTAGATAAAAACTGCAAATATATTTATTTTTCTTGCAAATATTTCGATATTATTTCAATATCATTTTCAATGCGTGTCGAATGACTGACAAATACAAGTGCATATATCATGCATATATCCAATATAATTCTAAACATCTCCTGACTCCTGAATAGTAATGAAATATTTTAATAGTAATGGAATATCTTAAAATTTCACTCTAAATACATCCCTATGTTTACACCTTTCCATACGTTTAAAAACCACCTTACATGTAAAAGATAACTGTCTTTTAAAAGGAGATCGAAACCGTATCGAAACGAATAGAAATACATTAATGCTATCGTATTAATAAATCGATTGGATTACTTTCTCTTCATAATTATATAAAAAAGATGAATTAAGTCAAAACATAAATTAAAGAGTTAACGGTATGATTATTTACTTATGATGGGACAGTCTTGCAAAATCTCTTTATTTGCTTCAAGAGGCATGAGTAAAGTGAAAGTCCAATCTAGCGTCTTGTCAGATATAAAATCTGACTACACATTTTCTTTATAGGGCATGGCAGGGCATGCCATAAAACGCACAAAGCACGGAGGTGCTTCGCAGGAAGAACGCAATTGTCACAAGATGCGCGAACCCGATAACACAATATCAATAATAGGGCGTGCAAAGTAAGTTGGTCGCTCGTATTAGTGGTTGACCTGGAGAGTCCTTGGTCTGACTTTTGCTAAAGGACTGCAAAAGGGGAATATTTCGAAATATTTTAATCAATTCTAGCGACCCGCTCATAATTAAGTTGGATATTTCAATTAATTGACTCGCAGAAAACTTAAGCTTTCAGGCTCCTTCGCAGGAAGATTTTTATGCCAGTATGGGACATAGCCAGTCAAAGAGTATCCTCCGCGTTACGCAGAGGTCCAATAATGACGTCATCGTCTACAAGCAGACGCTTTTCTCACGGTTACTTTAACAGGAAATGATGACCTTCCGGAAGTGATTGATGAGAGGAATTGTTTGTTTACAGTTGAAATGACAGAGAAACCTCTGTCTGAAATATATAAGTGATTGTTATGCAACTAGAGGACAGGTTCACTCATAACCGTTAGAAGGGTCATCTCAAAACGTTTTTCATATTCTACATTCATCATTCTACATTCATCATTCTACTTTATATTTTTTTCGTATGGTGAAGCGCAAAATGCAGTAGAAAAATACGATATTTCAAACCCGAATTTTTTTTCATTTTTTCTTAACAGATTTTGCTTGCTTAACACCGATTTCTGTTAAAAAATATGAAAACCTTTTTGAGAAGGCTACTTGGAGGCCCACGTAATGATTCCGGATGAACACAATTCCAATGTTTTTCCATTCGAAGAAGGGTAGGTTTGCCTGAGACTGAGGGTTATTAAAGATTTGATTTTTGTGAGGTTTGTTGTATTTATTTGATATTTGTCACTTTTTGCCTCTTATGGTGAATTCTTGTTCTGAACAAACGTTTAAGAAAACCAATAAAAAAACTCTCCCTTGAATATTTCACGGAAACACCAACCACGAAACATTCTCATCGCAGTAACTTCAAATATTTTCTGCTTCTGGGCTTGGAGGAAAACAAGGTGCAAGGTACAAGGTGCAAGTGTCATAATTTTTATATTCTTGATCAACAAACAAAATTTCTTCATCCGGTTCCCAAAAAGGGGAGTTTAGGTAAAATGTGATACGACGTATATTGTTTTCCTTCTGGTTTCAAACCCTTCTCAGACATTTTCTGTTGAAATAAAAATGAAAGTCTTTTTGAGAAGGCCACTTGGAGGAAAACAAGGTACAAGGTACAAGGGTTTCAATTCTAAGTGTCATAATAGAGATTTTCAAAGATATAAAACTTTACGTGTAAAAATGTGTTCCAATGGTTAATGGTTATTCGTTTGCACTTATGATGGAACACCCATGCGCAGGCTCTTTGCGTACTTATCGAGGCAACGACTTTAGTCTAACCTAGTGTTTCGTCAGCTACCAACTTACTACCCAATTTCCCTAACATGACATGGGTTAACCCTTCGGCATTACCTAACGATAGTTATTATGCCCTCGCTAAGAGCTCGAATCGAGTGAATTTTATTGCATCATTTGTAAATGACACTCGCCTCTATCATCCGCGTCCCCCATCCAGTAAGTATCTCTCGACAACGATGCTTAACTTACATGAACGGAAGTGTGATAAGTGATGTTATACCACTACGCGTTGTTAATGGCTTAATTCCTCTCCTCACCCTCCCATGCGCGCAGGGGAAAATAAAGTCGGTACCTGGAAGCAACTCATTTCACAGCTCATAACCTGGAAGGTAAATTATTTTAAATGGAAAAAATAATTTTTCAGACAGAACGCATGTTTAAAATCTAGTAAGACATGGTATAGTATGACATGTACAATATTTTACAGTAAATAGTCAATGTCCGTCTATCTGCCAGTCTGTCTCTCTTTGTCTGTGCTTCATAAAAGAATTTCCACAGAGAACAAACAACCTGGAAGAAAAATGGCCGGTACCAGGAAGCTAAAGATTTCATTGGCCCCTGCCAGTATATGCTTTAAGGTTAGTACTTTACCATTAGAGATTGCAGATATAATATCATCACACATAGAATCGATAGCTTGTACAACTCATTCTCCAGCTAAATGAGACTTATTGTGCAAGAGAGAAGTAAAGAAAAGTTTCAAAGAGGATGGATATTGCCCGTGAGTTGCTGAAAGAGAGTTTGGAGTTGGTGGCCATGCAGCCAGAATTTCTTTCTCACTAGTGAGGAATAATAATATATCGTCTTGAAGAATTCTTTCAACTTTCTGTAGCATGTATTCTTTGTTGCTTTCTTCACCCACTTCTCCGTAGCTATGTTCATCACATTTGATAGCAATTCGAGGCTTGTTTTTAAAGACGTCATAAAAATTATTTTTTCTTTGTATCTTGATTTGATCAATTTCTTTACATAATGAAGCGCCCTTCTGTCTTGTCCGTCATGTCCAAATTTATCAGTTAAAAGTTTAACAGAAACACTCTGAGCAAAAGAAAGAATATTTAGGTCAACAAAATTAAACAACTCCTCGTAATTTTCTTTGCTGTAATTAACATCTTTTAACTTTTCATTTTCTGCAGTTGAAAAAAACTCGTCAAAATCTACATCACCTCCTTCATTTGATACGTCGTCCCCAATTTCGGTAGAGCAATCATCGACAATCTTATCTGTAATTTCTGCATCATTAACGGTACTTAATGAATCATCTACACCTCCCCTCAGTTCATCAATCAGTCTTTCATCTATCTTTACTCCTTTTGATTTTGGTGGACAAAGACGAGTATATGATCTACGGCATTTATCATGGACACGGAACTCTCTAGATCAATTTCTTTTGGCAACTGTCTCTCGGACTTAACTTTAATCACACCTGATTTCTTACATATCGTACAATAATCAGGGAACAAATGGCTTCCTAGATTTCCGGTTCTTTTGGCTCTACTTGAGCCCACTGTTCCACTCTTATGTTTCTTTTTTTTGCAAGAACACTTATAGCCATAGTGTACTTTTTGTAACAGTTCGTATGTAAAACATTCCTTCATTAAACACCTCTAATTTAAGCCCTTGTTCAAGATGTAAATTCTTTCCTCCTAATTCTTTCCGAGCCTCTTTTGCTTCCTTAAAACGATCAAAGGTACCTTTTTCTAAAGATTGTAACTTTCCTTTACCAATGTCTACAGCAGGAAGACATTTCGACTTATTTATTAATCAAATTCTCAAAGATTCCATCATTTTGCCTAACCTATGGAAAAATTATCTGATCAATATATACAACACTTAGTTGCTAAATATCCTTATTGATTTATGTCTTCTCCATTGATTAAGAGTCTTCTGCAAACAAAGTATCCATTAATGCAGTTTTCAGAATGAGGAAAAATTGACTAAGAAAAAAGACTGTCTATAAAAGAAAAAAGTTGAGATTAGCTTCTAAGATTTGGTTAAGAGTTCTATTCAAAATGCCACGTGTATTTTCAGCTGCTAATAGATGCAACGAATGCATGAATTATTATGAATGAAAAGTAAGATTTATAGAGATAAGAAAAATTAGTAGTTCATCAAATGGATTAAGATTTGTGTTCTTTTTTTTGTGCAAAATCATCAATTTTTGCCATCCTTTTGAAAAACTTTGTAGGATAATGGTTCTCGAGGTATGGAGTTTTCAGGATTTCTCTATTTTTAAGCCATTTTTTGACCAAAAGTGGCCATCATAAAAGTAACTCAAGAAAATGGTATCCATAGTTGCCTCGAATGTTGACACCTAGCTCACTCCCCCAATGGTCTATATTGTTATCATAGTGGGTCCAATTGTAAAGCCGCGCGATGCTCTCATTAGAAGCGATTGTTATACATTTTTGGATAGCTTAGGAGAAATGGAATTAGAAAAAATATGTTTCCAATTTTTTTCTGCCCACTGGTATATTTTACTGACCAGAATATAACAGACCCCATAAACAGCAAAATTCGAATATCTAAACAGCTATAAGTAAGAATTAAAACATGCTAACTCGAAAAATTATTTTTTTTCTTATTTTCACATTATCTGTCCATTACACTTTTTCT
>JAUKPT010001521.1:0-15094 GCA_032273505.1 Nanomia bijuga
GGCAAAATATTGAACCAAGGGGTACTTTTTTTAATTTTTCCAGTAGATCTCATAGAGTTCTATAACTCGGCCGGGTTTTACCTTAATTGCTTCATTTTTAAGGATTTTAGAGAGGGGGGCGGATTCCCCCCAGTAATAAAGCACTCATGAAAAGCCCAGTACGTTTATGGTTAAGCAAAAAAATCATATGCTTCATTTTTCACGGGTGACCTTAATAGGCACTCAAATCACTGGTGGTCCGATGGGGACATCAATCAAGAAGGTAACGAATTAAAGGAGCTTTTTAGTTCACTTAACTTCTGAACCAACAAATTTCACTCCTTATAGCAACCACCATGTATAGATCTCGTTACAACTGATCATCCTAACATCGTTATGAATTATAGAGATCCAAAATGCCATCACCAAATCATTCACTACAGAGTCAATGTACGGACCCCTCTTTCTCCTCCAAGTGAAATATGAGGATTCCAATGTCAATGCAATCGAAAGAAGCCTTTCAGAATTTCCTTGGCATCAGCAATTCACCCTAAACAGCAATGTAGATTGGGAAGTAAAAGTCTTTAACGAGACTGTGCTCAATGTTATGTCTAACTTTATTCCCAATGAAACGAAGCGTTTTGTCTCGAGGGATCCCTTAATTGGGCCTAATATAGCATGTTTCACTAAAAATCGATATATAAGTTAAAAAATCTTTAAGATAAGATCCAATTGGAATTTTATCATAGTTTGAGATATGTGAGTCCTACCTGAGGATAATTCTCATTTGTCCATAGACATATTAAGGCCCAATCCTCCGTTTTGGAGTCCAAATTGAGCTTAATATAGAATATTTCACTGAAAATCGATATTTATAAGCTAGAAAATCCCCCAAAACGGGGGATTGAGCATAAGGATTGTCCTCAGATGTGTCAAACATATCTTAAACTATCTTGAAAATACCAATTCATCCCCTCTTTATGATTTTTCAGACTTGAATATCGATTTTTATTGAAATATGCTATATTAGGCCCAATTTAGGCCCCAAAACGGGGGATTGAACCCTAATATGTCCATGGACAAATGAGAAATGTTCTTAGATATGTCTCGCATATCTCAAACTATGATAAAAATCCAATTGCATGTTATCTTGATGATTTCTCAGCATTTAAATATCGATTTTCATTCAAATATGGCATTTTAGGCCCAATTATGGGTTCAAAAACGAGAGATTGGGCCATGGACAAATGAGGAATGTCCTCATATATATGTTGCTTATCTCAAACTATCATAGAAATGATATTTCACCCTATCTAAATGACTTTTCAGCTTATAAGTATCGATTTTTAGTGAAACCAGCTATATTAGACCCAATTTAGGCGGGATTGGGCCCTAACATTGGCCTGAAGAATCTAATATCAAAATTCAATTGTATCAAATATAAATGCCTTTTTGCATTTAGATATTGATTTTTAATTGAAATACGCTACTTTATGTTCAATTTAAGCGCCAAAACGGAGAATTTGACCTTATCATATCTACTTCCGGTCAAATCGATTTATTTAAAGAATGATTTTACAGTGAACTTTACTCATTCAAATAAAGTTTATTATTTGGAAAAAAAAAATGGGTCATTTTGGGGATATGGGCTGTCCCTAATCCCCATAGTCAAACCATTGTTATTAAGAAAAGGTATGGAAATGAATAAAATAGTAATTAATTTATCTTTCAAATGAAAAAACCCACAAGTTAAAAGCTTTTTTCGATACTGAGATAATGTATTTTACATTTTCGGCCTCCGCTTAATTTCGGAGCAGCAAATTAGCGGATTCAAACACTCCACAAAAAGTCTATTGGAAGATTATATCCAAGGTTGTCGGAAACTTCAAATACTCGCGAGTACCCCCTCTTTAAAATCAGAGTACTCTACCACCATTTATCTATTAAACCGATAATAGAATCGATGATATCCACATTCAGGAGGACAAAATACTTATCCCAATTATTGGAAACAAGATAATGTCACTCTAGTATACAAAAAACGACAAACAAGTGATCAAAAATTATCGACCAATATCTTTATTACCATTATGTGGAAAAATCTTTGCGAAGATTGTCTTTGAGCATCTTTATTGTTACTTAAATGATCACCACGTAATCAATCGAGATAGCACAACAAATTAGTTATTATTTCATATTGATGAAATATACAAATGCTTTAAAGACAAAAACTCTCTAGAATTCCGCGCTATGTTCCTTGACATATCCAAGACATTTGACAAGGTTTGGTACGAATGCTTTCTATTCAAGCTCAAGCAAAACGGGATATGTAGCTCCTTCCTAGGTCTCTAGGTGTTTATTTAAAGATGAGCATACCAATGGAAACTAGAGTTTAACCCTGATCCAACTAAGCATGTGAATTAACATTCTCAGTCAAAAGGAACAAGCCTTATCACTCACCTATATTTTTCAATGGCAAGCCATGCCAGTATGAAATGAACAAAAGCACCTTGTGACTCAAATCTATCTTTTCAAAAGCATCTTTGCGATAAAATATCGGAAGCAAAAAAGGTCGCGTGTATCTGATGTATCCTGAAACCGCTGTCTAGATATCTGCCAACAAAAACTCTTGATTTAATGTACAAGTCCTTTGTAAGACCACACCTGGACTATGGTGATATTATCTACCACGAACCTTGAAAGGAAGATGCAAATGGACAATCTCTTTCAAAAGCAATGGAAGATATTGAAAAAGTGCAATACAAGGCAATACAAGGCTGCTTTAAGCGGAATATGGAAAGGTTCGAATCGATCAAAGCTTTAAGAAGAATTAGGATGGGAATCCCACCCTGACAGAAGGCAGACGTACTCTACAATTATATCGAATTGCTTGTAGAAAAACAGCACGTTATTTAACAGATAAACTTGGAATGACAGGTGCAATCAACACGCAAATTGCTCATCCAGTCCTCCATAACCCAGCTCGTTTTAATTTAACAAACAGATAAAGTAACTCTTTTTTCCCTGATGCAATAAAGAATTGGAACCATTTTTAACTTTGTTTCCATCAATGCCTTCTTATACGAAACTGAAGTCATACCTAAAAACTATTTTTGATATTCCCGATTGTTTAGGAATGAAATACATATTCCAAATAAGGGTCGGTTTAAGTGCTCTAAAGTGTCAAAAAAACCAACATAATTTTGCAGACTCGCTCGATGAATATTGTGACTGTGGAGCAAAAGTGGAAGACACGCCACACTTTTTATTCATTTGTCCTCTCCATCAATGTTCTTAATTTTTTAAGAGACTACGGCCCGTTTGTTCGAACTTTATTTAGCTTAAGCACTGTTTAACGTAATATATATATCTATTGTTATTGAATTAAATACAATAAGCTTAAACAGTGTTTAGCTTAAAACAGCTTTAAACATGCTTTTTACAAAAAAGAAATCAAAGAAAGACCCATTTTTTTTATCTGAAAATAAGACTAAAATTTTTGGGAAAAAACGATACCTCAATATATAACACTTTTCTAAAAATCGTTACAAAGATTTTAAATAAATATTCTTTTGACGACCAAATGCACCATTATACAAAGGAAACCAAATGAAAATGGTGTTTCCACCGAACAATATTTATTTTTATTTTTCATTATTGTAATTAAAAACCGAAAAAGGAGACTAAAGGAGACCATTAAAGCCAAAATTCTCCTCAGGAGACCAACGTCTCCTAAGGGAGACCAATTTGAGAACACTACCCTAAATTTTCTTTAAGCACTAAGAGTGCTCAAATATGATTTTGAATTTTTCTTAAACACTGTTTTAGTTGAAAATTGAAGTAATTAGTAGATTTGTCGTGCGTCGATATTTTAGCCGGATAATCATCATGTTTATGTGGACTAAATAATTCATGAGTTTGGACTCTGGTTGCTTAATCATGGCGCGTTTTGTACTTTGTGAATGGATGGTTCATTGTCGTTCTTATTGTGCATATTTTAATACCAAAATAATTCGAAATATTTTAAAACTGAAGGAAGTGAGCATATTTGATAATGGAATTTATATTTTGTTTACATTCTTATATCTGCATTAGAATTTTGAATGCAGACAGATGATTATTTAAAAACTTTTAGGCATGGTCCTCGTCAGATTGCACACGAAAACATATCGTAAAATGATCTTATTTTGGAGACATCATTTGTTATGTTGCCTCTAAAACCACTATTTTATCAGCTATTGTTTAAATCCATGACCCTATTAGCCCTGAACTTTTTTTAGGTCATATAAGTTTCGTAAATGGGGCTATTTAAGAAGAAAAAGCTCAAATTTGGCGTTGCTTTTATATTTCATGGCCTTTTTAACAGCTTATTTCACAATGGGGTTAAACTAAAGTCCCCTACCCTTAATGAGAAGATAAAAGGATGAAACTAGGCACAACTGTCAAATGTACCTAAATGATTCATATGACGTCAAAATAGGCCTATACTTGTTTTAAGTACGAAGCGCTCCTACATTAAAATCCGGAGGGGGCACGCGACTCAAGAACGGTAATACTTTGAAAAACCATGCATAACTTGCATGACTCATTCCACTACTTACCCCCACTCCCTTCCGGAAGTTATACACAAAGATTACACAACTATGTATACCAACACCAATGCTATGTACTTTGTTAGCACTTGCAAAAAGTCGTCCTCAACCAACTTTGCATTGGGTACCACTGGGATACATTCTTTCCCTTCCAATAATTGGTGGGAAAGAATAAGAAATTCTTTCTGGATGATACTTACGCCAGTATCTCACTTAATCGTCCTGGATGTTGCATGGAGATTATTATTAACACGATTGGGTAGATAGCGCAAATTAATGGGTTTTAAGCATATAAAAGAATCGGAAATATCTCCTGGTCTGAGCCAATTACTTTTTTTACCGAAAAATAAACGAAATTTACAAAATATAAGTAAATATATAGCAAGCAATTCACTAAAAACTAAATAATATCTAAAATTATTACATTCAATATGATAATTTCAATTTTCTTCTCTGTCATAAAATTCAATCTAATTTGTACTAGTCTATAAATTGTATCTATTTTCTTGTATACAAATGTAAAATTAACAACAACTTCACAATGTAGAAAAAAGGGGTGATGCTACGAGGACATAAATCATTGAGAGTTCAAAATGCTTGAAACCGAAAAATTCTGATATTCAAAATTAAAACACATTACAAAGAACAATTTTTCATTTTGTAAACTATACCTATTTTTTATGACTTATATAAAACAAAGAAATGCTCGAATACTGCCATCGCAACAAATTGCAATAACCTTTTGGATTATCACTCCCAAATATCTATACCCTTAATCAGTAATCTCAGATACACGTTGAATTTACCCTTTGATTAGTTCAAAATTACATCTTCAAAATTCATATTTGGGTATCTCAGAAACATCGTGACATTGCTAAGCAAACCAATCAGATTCTTCAAGATGTAACTATCAACCAATCAAATGGACAATTGAGCCATATATTTGAGATAAACCCTTATGCTGAAAAATCAACATCTTTACAAATAAGATCTATTTGACTGGAAAAACAGGAGAAATAGACAGGAAAGTCCGCGATTTATACTTTTCTCCTCTCTTTTTTCTTTCAGGAAAAGTGCTTTTGACTTCAATAAAAGCGATACTTTACCGAAAGAGCTTTCGGCACGACTGAATAAAAGAAAAATTATTTGAACAAGGATAAGAGAGATTTGAATTGATCACAATCATTTACTTCCAGTCCGTTATAAATCATATTTATGAAATGTTGTTTTTAATGAAAAATGTACAAAAAGAAATGCAAGGAGAAGAAAATTTGCGAATCAAGGGAACAATATGAAAATATAAAGGGGAAAATATAGAATCAATGGAGAAAAATGAACAATAGAAGTGAAAATAAATGTTGAAAGTAAGCAACAACAACAGAAAAAATGTCTAAAAATAATTTAGTCAGCAAAAAGAAGGTCCGATTTCCAAGTACAAAAACAACATTAGGGTAGTAAAATGCTATGTACTAAGATTCTAATTCGTTTATAAAAAGTCAAATTGATCCTTATGGAAAACAGCTTTGATTGGTGATTCAAATCGAGACTTTTGTATGAATAAAATTCTGCTTAGTTTCGAAAATTAGGCTTAGCCAAGAGACTAAGGTGGAAAGGGTAAGAATAATATTTTCGCGGCATAAATCTGTTGCAATCAGGTTACTCTCTGCTCTCTAAAAGACGGGGGGGGGGGGAATAATAAGGGGGTTGGAAAAATTCTCAATAATTAATAGTCAAATAAAGCCTTGATAGTGCTATTGCTTGGAACCTTCGGTCAAAATTAATAAGCAGGGGGGGTTGGAATAAGAATGTCCTGGGTGGAATTAATAATTAATAAGCGGGGACGTCTATTAGAGAGCAGAGAGTATTGGACTTGTCAAAGAAACAAAACAATGTATCATTAAAATCTACTTCATGATACCAAAACAAAAATTGTGTAAAGACACAAAAAACAACAAAGTAACAAATATGTATGAACGAAATTAATGCATAAATATGAACAGAAACAAAAAAAATTGCAGAAATTTTGATGGGAAATAATTGTTCTAAAATCTATTTACATAATTTACATACAATAAAGTGGGGTAAAAACTTTCTCTTCAGAAATTTAGTAGGAATTAATCTTTTTTCTTAAAACAATAAATTATTTTTCTTCGTGATTTTGAATCAACGAGTAGTTATAGTAATAGTATCAGTAGAAGTCCTGTTTTTTATCTTTCGATATCTCGAATACGAATTTGCTTCTCTCCATCGTCAAGATATTCTTTCATGGCTTTCATGAGGAGGTAGGTGCCAAGTATTCGTTGTTTTTTCGTCTTCCACGAACCTGCAGTGCCGTAGAATTCACCGTCTTTAACATTAGTAAGTCTTGATCGGCCTAAAAATGAAAAAAAAAGAGTTTTTCTTTAGAAAGAATAAAAACAAATTTTGAAACAAAGAAAAGTCGAAGGAAGCCAGTTTTCATTCAGCATCTAAAAAAGCAAGACCAAAGAAGTGCCTCACATAATATGAATGAGGATCTTAAACCGGATGAAAGTTAGACTAAAAAATAAATTTTTCACAGATCCCTCCCCTCCTGCTAGTACACTAATGCACTCTTTCAAAAACAAATCCACACAAGAGTTATTTATAATCATCATCGCACCCAAACAGGAACCAGACGAAAAGAGCGAGTTGTAGTATCTGTCAAAGAGCAGTTGGAGTAAGCACCTCTTCCGGGTGTTCTCTCATAAACACCCCCAGACGCTTAATCTCATTACAAACTTCAGAAGCATTCCTTTAAGTCGATGAGATTTGATCACGATTGTAAACACTATTATTTATTAAGCCAACTATGGCGGATCAGGCTTTCAAAGTTGGATCCTCGTGATTGAGTAGAATTAAAGCGATTTGAAAACGGATTGACAAGTGAGAGACAAAAATGGATTCGTGAGAGGTCACACTGTTTATATTGAAAGAGTGGATCTTGTAGAATAAGCTGGATTATTTCGATGGGTGAATAACTTGCCATACAATCTTGGACACTATGCTTTAATACCACATCGATCATCTTTATAAATTTTATATAACCCTTATCGATTTACCGTTAATTCCGCACAACTTCATTAAAGATAGTTTTTTATATGCATGAATTGCTATCGGTAACAACTATTATGATAAAATTCTATAGGACATCTTCAGGGGTAGAAAACTTCACAATGGGATTAAGCGAACTGTGGCCAATTTCAGTAGTAATGGCGATAAACCAAATAATAACTAAGAGTCTTTAACCAAAAAATTACAAAACGAAAAACGGATGAGGTGGGGCGCGAAATCAGGGTTAAGTAGGAGAACTTACCTAATGCTTCGATGATGCATGCTTCTCTTGTAAATGCTTCTACAGGAATGATGTTCGTAAACACGGGAATGGAAATGACACCTTGTCCTGATGCCCAAATATCGTGGATCATCTTGATCTTGTTCGTTGGTGGCTAAACAAGAATAAAACGAAATTTAAAACAACAATCAACACAATTAAGTTTTGAGATCGTTTACTTGTTGTTTTGTTTATAATATAGATAAATGAGTCAATGATTTTCTTGTTAAATGTTTCAGGGGTATCGGTTTATAGCGACATTATTTGAAAATAATCCAGTATATAATGATCAAGTTCCTTGTTCACTTGCACTCCAGATGACCCCGTTATAACGGTGAGCTTGAAGTAACAACTGCTGCACTTACACTATTGGATCAGCATGTGCTGCTTAGAAAGTGCTGAGAAACTAGAAACACTAAGAACCATATCGATTCCTGCAGAATGGTCATATTCCTGTAGAGATCTATCTTATATTGTTCTAACGCATAACGTTTACCTTATATCTTTCCCCTAATGAAATTAGAAAAGCAGGCCTTCTCAATTCAAATTATTTAGAAATGAACAATGGGCAATCGATCGTCGAAAATAGAGGAATAGTAAATGAAAATGAGAAACTTGTTTTGTATTCTCTCTCTAAAAACGACAATCAATGCTAAAACGATAATAACACTTACTCTAAAGACGTATTTCGTAGCTTCTTCGAGATGTTCATTGGGTCTGCAATGTCTTCCCCGCCCAACGAAGTAGATGGACGCCACGAACACTTTGAAAGCCTGCAAGAAAGACATTTTCGTTGCACGACGAGGTAAGTCGTTCGTTACTCGCGGGTCGAGTAAAAGGTAATTGAACGCGGTCGGTTTCGATCTGAAATAAATAAATAAATAAGAATATACATGACGAAGAAGAAATGGTTAATCAAACACACATCAATAACTGACCCAAATGTATTGGGTGCAACAGAAATAAGTCCTCCTCTTTTGGGCGATATTGGGAGAAAGAAGAAGGTATGAAACACCCACCTTGAGTTGTTACATTGTTTAAAGGAAGGTCCAATTGAATTTTGGTCTAGTGGTTCAAAAGTTATAATCAGAAGTCTGACTTTTGACTTTTTCAAAAAGCTTAAAAAACATTAAACAAAGTAATTTAATTACAAGATTTCCCATTTTATCCTTAAAAAACACATTGCAAAACATATTTCAACAACAACAACCTTAATAAAAGACGTGCAATTAGTTGTAGCTAAAGCAAACTTACCCTTCTCTCCAAGTATGTTTTTCTGGATTTTCAAACTGCAAGGCCATATCTCGTTCCAATAAATCACCTCTATCCATTGAAATATCGGTCATGCCACAAAGCACATTCGCCATCTCCAGCGTGTAGTCTTCGTAACGCTCACTTGGCTAAAATGAAAAGGAATTTGAAAATCAATGAACTGAATGAAGGGAGATAACTAAATTATACTATTTTAATCATATAATAGAAAATCATTTAATACGATACGATTCTTCATCTACATAGATAAGTTGAAAGAAATTATTAAGGATAATTCAAAAATTGACAAATCAAAATCTATAGCTATCTACGAAGACCGAACAAAATCCAAAACATTGCTACTAAAAATAATTAAAATTTATCACATTTTCGATCATTTAGTTACCTTGCGCCCCGATAGAACTATTCTTGTTGTCGTTGGCGGCATTTTTGATGAAAGTTTTCAACTTGACTAAATTTAACCTTTAAACTAAATTTTGAACGTTTACCAATTAAAGTTAACTGATAACTATTTTCATGCAATCTCGTTCGCTACATTAACAGAAAATGAAATTGCTCACATTTATTTTCGATTTAAAGAGAAAGAGAAACGATACGAAAGGTGTTCATCTGGACATCAACAAAAGAGAGATGAAGATGAAACAGTGCCCGTTGGAAACCACATGTGGCGTCGAACAAAGCAAACGTGTTTTAAATCACTTTGGAAATATATTTTGTTTTTCACTTTTTGTTACGAATTTTGATACAATCGAAACTGATATCATCTGCCAAGTGAAGAATGTAAACAAACCTGCAACTAAATTTTGACTAATAGGGGATCTCCCTTGGGTTTCTCCAACACATAAAAAAGAACTACCCTGCGTTACTGCAGGCTGAAGTAAAATAAATTCTATTTACAGGGTTCATTGGGGGCCTTGAATTTTTAAGTGTTGATCAAGTTTTAACGTCAATATAAATTGATTCATTTTCATTCTATTACTTGAAATCTATTGGGGCAAACTAAATGTTCGGGAAGTAGTTTCTTATTTCGTATTTATTTTCATGGCTTTTTACTGAATTTTAGATTCTATTACTCTGCACTTCTCAGTGTAAAAGAAGAGAACCAACTGTTAATCGCATCGGAACTAGCTTCTGATTTATCTTTAACATCCATTAGTTAGGATAAATTGCATTGCATAACCTCATACTCAACGAAATAAGAGAAATACTCAAGAAAACCCGGAACTTGAAAAAAGAGAAGTTATAATACAAAATCAATTTGTTCGCGAGAGTGGTCAGATAATGGTCAACGCAATATCCAATGTTTACCAATATACGAATGAAGTCCCTGTTTTATATTTAGCTACAGGAATGTCAGAAACGTAATACTAGCGGTTTTGCTGCTTGAAATAGACAAACAGAAATAATAAAAAAAAACGAAGAAAAAGAGAATTTTGTTATCAATTTTGTAGTTTTTTGTCTAACGAATCATCACATACATTTTCATCTGAACACATTTGAGAGTCTGGCAGATTCATCTTAAAAACAAAATTTCTAAGATATTATACGTCAATACTGTTCTACAAGATTTATACGACTTTTGCAATCTTTGGCCAATAAATCCAGTTGAGTATATTCTTCACAAAAACAACACAGCCTGGATGAATAATTAATTTGTTTGTAATTTGCCATGAAGTTTGTTTGACATGAGCTATCAAAGTTCTTTGCAAGTGTCTCGAGTTTAAAACCTCTCTATTGCTCCGAAAGTCATCTTTTTGACATCTGGAGACTTGAACTTTCATGAAAAACGTGCAGATGTAATTATTCAAACGAAGATCAATTATTTTGCAACAGTAATAGTTAGATTTTCGAATTTAAAAGATGAATTATAGCCTCCTACAATAGCTGTCAGTACTTTCACCTTGCTATGCTATTCAATTCTATATTGATTGCAAAAGAAAAATAAACAAAAATATGAGATAAAATGTTCTTAACCCCAGGTGGAGAGATGGGTACAACTCAACAGTGCAGTAGTGTTAGGTAACAATATTCAACATGGTTAAATCATAAAGAAGGTTGAGAATTTACAAACAAATTATTTGTTTAGTTTCTACTTTTTTTATATTATTTTAAATTTTGTTTTTTTTGAAAATGGACTTTGTTTTGTTCAATTAAAAGGGCAATTTGAGAATTAAAGAATTATTCTTATTGGCGATTGGTTAACGGCAGAGCCATTAACTTGTTACGCTGGTCACCCTAACGACACCTGACGACGCTAATGTCCACAAAGAACGCACGCAAACTAATTAAGTAATTAATTTTAAAGACCATTTGCTTATGTTTTAAACGCAAATTATATCAGAGAATAATTTCTTTCTTTTACATTGAAAAATATGAACAAAGACGAAGCTAAATTCTGAAAAAGTTGAGATCAACAGATATAGCCATACAGTTGTTTTTTGTGTTTCGTTTTATATTTCATGAAATTATTTAAAGAAATGGCTCTTGATTCAATTTGAAGGTAAATGACTCAAAGATTAGCATTGGATATCAAAGCATTGCATTGACAACATATTTAAAACCTCATCAAAATGTCGCTTTTCAATTTTGAAAAGCCATAAACAAAAGAATATATCAAAGGTAATATTTCAAATATTACTATTGATACCTTACAACGCCAGGTCGATTACCTTCTCCACCCCTTTCTCAAAGTCATCAATATTTTCTTTCATAATTACTTTAAACCGCTTAATTTTAATTCATTGTCACATTGTGGCAGACTGTGGAAATGTTGATTATAAACTGGTACCAAAATATCGATCCCTATTTCGTATTAATCACATCAAACAATGAAATCAGATGCATGATTTCCGTTCTTTTCTCTAAAGTTAAAGATCTAAATGAGGCAGGCTCCTCCTAAACTTAATGCTTATACGTTTTAGTATCAATAGAAAATAAAATAATGGTAACAAAAATTATTCGACATCAGGTAGATCTACTTTTAATGAGTCATAACATTATCATACTATTTATCAATGTTTTCAAGAGGTGGCAAAAGGTGGCTGAATTTAGATCTGATGAATTTAAGCATATAAAGATCGATATAAATGATAAAAGCACATACTTGTGTTTAAAGATATGCGTAAAACCATAAAATGATAAAAGAAAAGATATCAGTTGCCATTTACAAAATAACTTCATAATTTCAATATCCCGGAAAGAAAATGCTCGTATATTTTTTCACTTTCAATAACTTTTTCTAAATGTCAAGCCCAATAAAAAGTCGAAAAGGAATAAAAAAAAGAATCATTCAACACCTTACCTTTAAAACGATGTTCTCACTTGATTCTAACTTCACCAAATGCTTCTGATAGATCCTTCTTGTACGATCAGTGACATAATTTGCTGCTATACCAACTTTCGTAAGTCTCGAGATCAAATCTTTATCGTGTAAAGTCAATATACGACTCGGTATCGAGTTTCTGTGATCGATTTCCCGAACGATGTCGTTCTGACAAATGTCTTTCCATCCGTACTCGACACTGACGTCAGAGAGTTCTTCCATTAGACTACGTTGTTTCTCCCGCGCGTTGTAGTTGATGGTTACTTCAGAGATACCACGGAATCCGTCCACTTCATCGGTAGTACAGCCTAACCGGTCCTCGAGTTCTTCGAACGAGAGTAATTCCCCGTCGGAATTCTCGTAACTGCTCATTCGTTCCTCGCTTGATGAATCATCGTAATACTCCGACGATTCGAAATACTCGGCTGTTTCGTTGATACGAACTCGGTGAGATGATGATTTCATGCAGCTTTTCGGTAACGGTGGCAAGGTTTCACCTTTGCGTTGAGCTGATGCTAATTTCGCAGCCTTTTGTACTAAAACCGGTATACTAGATTTGCGTACATTTCTACGTTGTTCAGGTTTTCCGTTGTTTACTATGATATTCTTATTGTAACATCCACTGCCTAAAATCTCATCGTTACTATCGTTCGAGCGGATATCAGAGTCGGTAGTTGTTGGACCCGCTGTCGAATTTTCAGTTTTTTTCGCCGCAGCTGCAGCGTTTTCACTTTTATTTCGACAAGGTAGAGTTGAGTAGCCAAACAAGCTATACAATTTCTCTGTATCGTTTATATGTTCAAATGCATCGTTCGCGCTAAAGTGAGTTAAATCGATTGGTTCGCTGGCGATAGGTTTCGTATCCTGTAACGCAGGAATATTCGTTTCAGATGATGGTTTTGAGTTTTCGCGCGAAGAATTTGAATTCGATCGATCAGAACTGCTTGTAAAATTGCGAAATCCTTTTTGATTGTTATTAAGATAGGTTTGAGCATTTTCATACGTTGGGGTGGGTGTCTTAGAGTCATACAGAAGCTTATCACTGCTTCCACCACCCAAAGATAATTGTGAAGCAATTAATTTTTTCATGTCTGTAATACTAAACAAATTCTCATTTTCGGCTATATCCATATTCGACTTACTGCGAGAATAAATCGGTTTCGTTGGCGAATGTAAAACAAACGAATCTTCTCGCACGAATTTCGGAACAAAATCGTCAATCGATTTACGTTGCGAAGATGTCGAATCTGCGCTTGTACATACGGATTTCTTCAAATTTGGTGGTCCCGCCCCACGTGGACTTACAATGACTTCTTCGTAATGCGAAACCTGTGGACGGACATTAACTTCTTCGTAATGCCCAGGAGGCGGTGTAGTAATAACATTCTCATACGTTTCGTACGTTAAACTTGTCTTTGATTGCATATTACTATCATTTTCACTGATATCATTTAAAATGATACCTTTAGTGACACTACGGCGTAGTCTTTTATTCCTAATTTCCTTATTACTTTCATTTTCATTCTTACGAACCTTATTACTTTCATAATCTCTACATAACTCATCAATTTTGAATTCGTTACACACTTCTTCAATATAGGTTTCTTTTTACGCACTTCTCCAAGTACACTTTCATCGATAGGTTGCTCCTCAGGTTCAGCATTATAATCCATTTCAATGACAGTCCTTATAAGCGACTCGGAAATCTCTTTCAGGGTCGACTCGTCCTCGACGGAAGCCGCAGAAGAATTATCACCCGTTTCAATACCGCTTTCTGGATTTTTATTGCTACTATCGCGCCGCGTATTATTTTTGACGTCCACCTCGCGAAAAAGAAAAAAAATCCGTAAAAATGAAGCAATTGAGGTACCCGGCCGAGTTATAGAACTCTATGAGATCTACCAGAAAAATTAAATTTAAATCAAATTAATTTTTTTATGATGACGTCATTATACTAGTACATAAAAACCGGTCAAGTGCCTCATAACACCATAAACAATTCCTGAAAAGATAAGCCTCATATCATAACCCAAACAAAAGATAACTGAAAATGTAGGAAAATTCGTACCTACCCCTTCTGA
The DNA here is from genome assembly GCA_032273505.1 of Nanomia bijuga. Lineage (NCBI taxonomy): Eukaryota > Metazoa > Cnidaria > Hydrozoa > Siphonophorae > Agalmatidae > Nanomia > Nanomia bijuga. Next base: position 14,599 of record JAUKPT010001521.1, read on the forward strand.
CAGGGGGTTCCAATTGACTTAGAACCTTGTTAAAAGGTGAAAAATTAAATAACACTAAAAGTCAAAAAAGGACAAAGCTTTATCTTTTTTCATTCTTGAGTTATTGAACAAAAACCAGCAGGGGGGGCCGGAATCCAACCCCTCCCAGTAAGTTTAGGGTTAAAGCTTCTTAGTTTTGAATGAAATCTGATTTCCCGTAGGAACATTAATTCTTAATACAGTTAAAGAAAAAAGGTTTTTATTTCATAAATGATAAACGAGAGGAAGTAAAAATGATATTTAGTACCACGATTGAATTATACAACCTACATACGCATGCAAAATATCGGCCTTTATATATTAAAAATAACCTCTATGAATGATATTTAGTGCACAAAAAGCAATTGACCATATTTCCCCCATTTTTTCCCCTAACTGGTATCAAGATTATGCATGTAACATTTGAAGTTGATATCTTGCTCCATTCTTGAGATATTGTCCTTGTAACATTCCTGGC
>JAUKPT010001522.1:0-15089 GCA_032273505.1 Nanomia bijuga
AAATTGCCTCTACTTGGGATGTGCGCTGGGTATATGAGCATAGATAAAAAAAAAAAAGAAGAAAAAATGCATGTAGAAAATGTCGCAAGCAAATGGTCGCCATTTTGTCAACATTTCGTGCTTGCGACATTTACTTCCCCCACTAAAAATGTTTCAAACAAAAAAAACTAAACTCACACATAAAAAAGAATACATTGCTTTTTGCTTGTTGTGACAATTAGCGCTCAGTGTGCTCGCAACATATTATACACATCAGATGCATTTCAAGTAAAGAATTATGTTTGTTGTTTAAACAAAAAACCCTGAAAAAATGAAATTAAAGCGGGGAAAGCACCCCCCCCCCCTTATTTTGATTGCATTTTTGACTTTTTAAAGCTTAACTAATAATTGAACTTTGGTTTAAACCTGAGCATTTCTCATGCCTGATCTATTATATTACAAGAAAAATCACATTTTTTATCATGGATATCTTTCTGAAACTCTTTAAAACACGAAATGGTATATACAATGTCAACTTACTTGCTCTCAAGCTGAATAAATGGAGTGACAGTCTTGTCCACAAAGGTTCCAAAAGCCAACTGGAAATTTGCTGTAATATTTCGAATATTGTTTGCTAAAGAAAGGAACATTTGGAATATAATATAATTAAAACGATGTGGTATGGCAAAAACAAGAAAACATGATTTGTCTGTTGTAAAGGCCTTTTCCTTGAAAGATTAAGTACTAAATTAAGATCCTTAGCTCCAGTGAATATTCTTAATACTCACTTTAAAACCTTTGATCGGCACGCCCAGAAATCGCCTGGATGTGTTTACCTGCCTTCCTTTTGATCAGTCATCCTGTTCTCAGCAGTGAAAAAGTCATTGATCAATGAAAATCTCGTACAAGAGGCAAATACACAGTCCACTGACGGTTATTTAGAGAGCAATTTGTCTTCAATGTTGTTGGGGTGTGTGGCAACCTCATATACTTTCAAAAAACTAACAAGGGTTCTTTTAAAATAATTCATCCATTTTTGGTATATATTCCAACTTTTTTAGGAGTTTCTAACCCCTTAAACCATTTTTTTTAATACTACTCGAGATGTGTGTTATATAATGGATCGTTTATTTAGCAGGTCTGATTCACATTATGCTATCTGAACGTGGCGTAATATAATAACAGGCCTCTTTACTATACATAAAAATTTAGTTGTGCCTTTCGGTAATTCTTGACCTTATTTTTTCAGAGCAAGTTTATATTATCAAATAATGTCTTAAAGAATTGATTTTCGAACAAAATGGTACTTTCGGTTTTACTTGAGCATCCAAAAACTCGCGAAGTAATGAAAGTTACGACTTCTTGTTTTAGCAACAGTTTGATGTTATAATGGTCTTTGACTGTGTATTATACTGTGTATAATAGAAGTATTCGCGTAACAGCAATATTAATCAATGCGTGTTAAGATAATCGATATTTGAGCAATACAGTATTATTAGTTGTGCAATAAAACGTTTTAATTACTGTATACAATATACCTATAATGTGAACACAGCTTTAAGACTGGGGGCTGACTTTGACGCATAAGTCCTCTTAAAAATTTTTTTTCCTCTTTTAACCCTGTTTGCAACTTCCGATTTTTTAAATACTTTGCACACATAATTCCAGGAAGAGTCAACCATTTTGTTTGAAAATTTATTCCGAAGACATTATTTGATAATATAAACTAAATTTTTATGTATAGTGAAGAGGCCTGTTATTATAGTACGCCATGTATCCGAATCTTGATGTAATTTTTACAACCAATGCCTTCAGAGGATCCCTAGGAACATTTCCCACAGGGGGTTAACAATTGATATTACAATTACCATCATATATTGTCATAAGATAAATAATTAATTAAATTGCCATTGCCTCACAATATATCATCAAAACGATGGCCCTCCCACATTAGAATAATGATCCGCCTTTAATCTAAAACACTTCACAAACAAAGAAGAAATACTTAAAAGAACCCAATAGAAAAGAAAATGGCTACCTCGATTCATGAAAAGCTAATACAATTAGTTGTCAAGCCAACCAAAAACTGGATTATGACATGAATGAAATGCTTGTAAATATAGACACCCAAAACTGAATGGTATTTTGAATTGAATACACATCAGATTTTAATAATGAGGTGTGACAGTATGATTAATGCATATTTTAAAGTATCAAAATTCTTTCCAGTTATTTTAACACACACAATATTGGGAAAAAGATTTTCAATTATTAAATTATGACTAAAAAGTAGCCATCATAGTCAGCAAAAAGCAAAAAATATCCCACTATATCAATTTCCATTCTCGCTTTATCAGAGAAAATATCCAGAAATGTACCAAAAAACAGTTTTCCTTAACATTAATACATCCAGGTGGCAAAAATCCTTTTCCTGTGTGCCAGTGAAGCAACACTGGTAGATTTATTGCCACCCATGCTTCATTGCGAAATTTTCTACTCTGCATAATTTCAAACATCTTGTAGACCAGCGGCTCAGAGAGCTGAGAATCAACATGACAGGTAACTATGGGGTCCAATGTTTTTTGGTCATTTTAGGTACGCTGACACTGACCGCTGGTCTATTGGTAATAATGACGAATGCAAAACTAATTGTGTCCAATCAAACTTTTCTTTAATTGATCATGCTAGCATAGAAAACTAATTACTTTTAAAAGAGGTTGGCTTAACCCTAAAATTAATTGACAAAAATAAAAATAAATTAGCATCATTGTTTTGACCCCCCCCCCCTTCTAGAAACTATGATTATTGTTTTGACCACTCATAGTTATCATTTCTTTTGTATTTTATTATTCTGTAGTGTATTTTATTTTAATTAGAAATTGTAAATAAAAATTGTTATTTTGCCATTTGACACGTTTATCTGAAGAAGGTGAACGCAACACTGAAACATGTTATATAAAAATGATCAAATTTTTATCAGTGGTGTTATTTATTTTTTAAAATACCTCTTAGTAATGCGCACAATGTGGATGTAAAGCAAAATGATTAAAAACATTTTACAGACAACGATTAATAAATACTTACCAATTTTTGTTCCAAGAGTCGTTAATTTTTCCAAATCATCCTTCATAGAATTTGACATGTCCATAAGATAGTAAAGTCTAACAGGGAAATTTTTAGCAGGCTTCACACTAAGAGTAAACTTTTGAGTTTGACCTAAAATAAATGAATGAAATTTATTATTTTCTTGATGATAACATAATTATAATTCAGAGGCTGTCTTTTTTTACCAGAGTTGCAAACAAATGCAAGCTAACTACTTTTACAGTTGTCCAATTGCGTTTCCTAACAATTCCTGCTGCTTCAAGATCAACTTACTTAGTGAGGATAACCTCCACAAGGGGTGGAGCAAAAGGAATGTAGTTAAACAAACTAAAACAAAACATACCTGGCCTTAGTTTCATGGTAATTTTCTTCGGTAAAACTTGCGTAGTTGATCCAAAATCTCCTTTAGAAAACTATAAGGTAATCATAAAGAGAAATTCAACCATTTTGCTGTTAATATTCAAACAATCATTGAATAAATCACAATCGAAATATAATACCGAAGAAATGCATGCTTTGTCAGGATCAATAATTAATCCAAGGAAACACAAGTATACAATTGTTTTTATCTTTCGAGCCATATTTATAAGAATACAGTGAAACCATTGATGGAATACATAAATGGGACGAAGATATGGGGTTGGTTAACTTTGCATGGTGGTGGTGGTTGTGGTGGTTACGTTACAGCTGCAGGGTTTCGAGAAGTACACCCTCTCCCCCTCCATCAACCTTAGAAAAAGGCAACATATTTCACCCCTCAACCCAAACTGGCAGATAATAGGGGTGTCTCAAATCTATTTGAACCAAGATACCAAATTTGTAAGAACAAAGAACATGATATACCTTCACATAACTTCACATGCCCTAAATTTTCCCTCCTTTTAATTTTCGCCCCTTTAATTTTCGCCCCCCTTTGCACCTTCAGTTCACTTCCTTTAATTTCAGCCAACTTTTGGATGAAAATTAAAGGCAGGCGAAATTTGAAGATCTACCACTAATTTACATTTATTTTGAAATGCAAGTATTTTCTACCAAGCAAATACCTTTGGCAGCACAAGATTTTGGGCTCTTGGCTATTTATGGTATGTCCAAGTCAGTAAAAATGGGGTTATTAGTTGTCAAGCCAACCAAACAATTATAGAAAACATCAGTAATCAGTCAAGTTTTCAGACAAAACAGACACCGTTATAACCTGTTTAGAATTCTTTACACAAGTTTGCACCCTTGAAATATCACTCCATTTAATTTCTGCCCTCCTGCGTAAAAGTACTTATTCGCTTCCTTTAATTTTCGCCCCCTCGAGGCGAAAATAAAAGGCAGGCGAAATTTGAAAGGAGTAAGGTACACAATATCAATAAATCAAATATGATAAAAACTTATTCGCTTTGATACTTAATTAAAATTGAACCTAACACATTTTAAGGAAAGTTTTACAAAACATGCTGAGTTCCAAGGATGTGTGCATGCAATTCAAGATATTCTAATAGGTATGTAGGAACATCTTTCTCATGCTGAGAAAAAACGATTCATAATTACATACACAACATTAAAGAACATTGAACTCAGTGAGAGAAAGCTACACAATTAAAGTATTTGATGCTATTAATCAAATAAAAACAGTCAGTTGTCTACAAATCAAAGGTAAATTTGCTGTTTGATTGGTTAAAAGCTTTAAAATTCTGATTGACTAACTCAAAAAATCCAATCACTTTTAGTTCTAAATAAAAATCAAATGTTAAAGTGGCTGCTAAAAATCTACCAAAGAATTCTCTGAGGGCATTTTCCATGAAAAAAGAAAATTAACCATAAAGAGATGTTTTTGGTAGACCTCACACTTCCATCTAAAGTAATTATTTAGTAATTAATGAACAGGATACATTTCAAGATATTTTATCAGGAAATATAACAGTTTTTTTCGAAGATTTACATTTTTTCAAGATCAGAATTATGACATGGAATGTATCATAAATCATTTCAAATGGTTGGAGACATTTCTGCAATGCACTCATTATTAGAGAAATTTTAGGAAATCAAAACATTACATGTATACATATAATGTATACATGGTCTTATTTTAGCACTGATCAGATTACTGCATACACTAATCAACGCAAATTTGGAATTTTTTACAGTCAAATCCTTAGATGAAATTCTAATGTAACATTCATTAACAAAAAACTTTTGAATATGCATTTATTAATGTACCATGCTATATTTGTGTATTAAGGAATCTGTCTAATCAACATGCCTAATTTATTTGTCTACAAATTCTCGGCAATTTTTTACCGATTATTCACCATTCATATCAGCAAATGCATCATTTTCATAAGGTGAAAATCGAAAGTGCATCTGTAAAACAACTAACTTATTTTTAGTCCTGTTTATAAAATAAGCTTGTTATTGGAGTACCAAAAACGCCGTGTGTCCACAGACCTCACACAGCAGATTTTCAAAATAAAGTTCCAGGACTTTCCAGGACATTTCAGCCAAAAAACAACGTTTTTCCATGTAGACAGTTATCAAAATTGTACTCTGATAAGTCCATTTTAGGATAGAATTCGATCGACAAAAATCCTGTTTTCAGAGAAAAATATCAAAATATTAAAAAACGAAATTGTTCTATGACACGGACTACTAGAATACTACTAGAATATTCTAGTAGTCTGTGACTATGATGAGTCACCTTTTTGGACAGTTTCAGTTTCATTTTCCAGGACTTTCCAGGACTTAGACAAATTATGCCTATTTTTCCAGGACTTTCCAGGACCAATTTTTTTTCCCAGGATTTTACAGGATTTTACAGGAACTGGCCACCCTGTAATAATTATTAGTTCTTCTTAATTTTCCATTTGATATTTGTTATACTTTTATAGTGAATACTGTCTGGCTTTTAAGTTAAAGCTATTAATGGTCTTTGAATCATTTTTCTAAATATTCAACTTATTATAAAGGACTGCACAAAGTCACTGCTTAATTATATAACATCTCCTTTTGGTTAGTGGTTATGTCCTTCCACTAACTTACCCTTTTCTCAACCGATTATTTCTTTCACTCTCCAGGTCTTTTCCCACCAATTCAACAATAGCAAATCATTATTATTGGCACATAGCATACCTTCAGGGGCGGATTGACCAGTCGTGTACTTGGGCGGAGCCTGGGCAGGTACACTGTCACTTTTGTGAAAAAATATCGAAAAAAAGAAGATTTCAACATCTAAAAGAATAATGAATGACTCCCCCCAAAAAAAATAACATTTTATGACAATGGACTAAAACATCATTACATTTTCCTATTACTTTTTTAGGGTTTAAAAGTGACCAGATGTAGAACAGTGTCAAATATTTGACAAATATGGAAAAGGAGTAAATAGATAACAAGAATCCATTTTTTTTTTCCTTTTATAAGCATTCTAAAAGTATAAATTTTGAAATAAAAAGGAAATTTTGATGTCTCCACGAAAAATAATGTGAGCAAAATATTTTCACCTACATAGGGCATCCACTTCTAAGTGGTGAACAAGTCTGCTTCCCCCTTATCCAAAAAATAAAAGACACCCCAGCTGCCTGGGGCATGCATGCTATACGGTTATTTGTAACCGAACTATGGAGTTACTACTAGGAAGAAAATTGATTTTATTTTACATCAAAACACATTTCTATTTGTTCTTGTGTATTTCAACATACTTGCATATTTCCAACAATATTTTTCTGAAAGTTGAGACTCAAATAAACTGCTACGCAGAAAAGAGCCTGTGTAGTAAATTTGTATGAAAAAGTGTTGGACATAGTTATAGTGATAGTTTCACAAAAATTGGGAACCTTTGTGGTATATTTTTTAATTTTTCAAATGGCTCAGGGAGGGGGAAGTTGCAAGAATTGTTTTAAAATTGCTCAAGTCATAGCAATGTAAAAAAGGGACAATTATTTTGAAAAATACTTGAGTGTCATTATTTTTGTCACCCTCTTCACCATGACATGATGATTCCTACAATGGGTCCTATTCTATTAAAAAGTAAACCTTTTGCTGGCCTAACATTGAACAAAAATTTGCAAGGTATAGCCCAGAATAAAATGTTGAATCTCGTGATTTGACCAGATTGACTTCTGATATTCTATTTTAATATATATTTTCAGTATGAGAAAGGCAATTGGAGAAAGTGGACCAACGAAGAATGCGTAGCTATAAAAAAGACATTTCACCAAAATATAAAGGAATGGTGTTCATCCTAACCGACGCTGAATAGTTAAAGCGAAAGAGAACTTTCACTTGCTAAAGTCTAAGTTAACAGCCATGAACCAAGATGTCCTCAGTCAACCCGTGGATGAAATGATGGCACTCCTTAAGAATATAACAGTTACTCCTGTTGCACTAACCATGAAAAGAAACAAATTATTACAGTTCCAACAAGATTCAGGTGACAAAATCCGTACATTCTATTCTCGAAGGGAAAGGCAGTTACATGTTGTTTTCGAAAGGAGTGTGTCCGTGGCCATGCCAACGGTCTGGATGGCATACATCCTCCAGCTCATGTATTCGTAGATTTCACCGATGAGTGGATAAAGCATGTCCTCCTGAATGGGCTGTATGATGACGAAATTCGCCGTGATATTTTCAGACAGAACGACATTGATAACATGGTCCTTAATGAGTTAGTGAAACTTATTGAGAATAGGGAGACAGCTGGTGATGCTGCATCATCCTCTGCCGCTACCAATGCCATATCACAATTTCTCTCCGAAAAGAAAAATATACCTGTGAAACCTTGTGATCTTAACCAGATGGGGATGTAGTACATGTAACATTACAATTAAATTTTTTAAAAAGATGGCCAGTGGTAGGGTTAATAAGACCCCCTTCTTGGACTGTCAAAGCTGTTGGAAATCTAAATCTCCTCGCTCAGCGGGTATGAATCGAAGCATCTCGAATTCCCATGATGCCTCTGCAATAACGTTTGGTGTCACCAGTATTCATCTTGCTGAGGATAATCCATCAGAAATCGCTTTTCCCAGTACTTACCCTGACAAGTCTGCCAGTGACTCGTGTTTACCTTGTGCTCATAATGTTCAACATGCCTTTTATGATACTGAAGATACATGTTGCAAGGATACAGCTGCGTTATCCTCAGAGCATTTACCACTTAAAGTACGACATCAAGTCTTTCGAGATGGTTATTGGAACCCACATATCACTAAACCACATCCGTCAATTTGATTGTCAGTTTTTACTGAGAAAGCTGGATTACGATTACTTTGATTTACGTTACCCTGATATTCGACCATATGACATCAACGCCATTGCTGATTCTGGTGTACAGTGCCGTCTATGGGGATGGGAAGATTGCCAAAGTGCAGGTGATCTAATCCCTGTCCAGCAGCGATTGAATGGTGTCAATAAATTAATGATCAATATTTATAGTGCAGTCCTATTACACATGTATGGTATTTCTTTGTCTGGCGCTAAGGTGAATTGTGTTGCCATGGTATATGTCTCTAATTTTTATTTATCAGAGGAGGCAATGATACAATTGAAGGTAATATCTAATGACTTTCCTAGCATTGGTTCCACTTCAACTATTGATACCGATAAATTCTGTGATTGTAAACCCCAAACCCAAACACCACGACGGCCCACATCTTTACCTATGGAGTCTTGTGTTGAAAATATCCCTCTTATGGAGAAATGACTCCATGATTATTATGCCACTTCCACTTTTAACTTATGTCCACATGTATCGATTCCCAGCATCAAAGGCCCTCCTCTACATATTCATGTTGATCCAACTGTGAACCGAAACAGGCTTTTACATCTGCTAAAGTCCCACTTCATTGGGAAAAACCAGTTTACAAAGGCATAAAGGAAGACGAAGCACAGCGTGTCATTGAAAAGGTGCCGTATGGGGAACGTACAAATTGGTGCCACAGAATGGTTATCACAAGGAAATCTGATGGAAGACCAAGGAGAACATTTGATGACAATTGCCATTTTGACCAGGTTGATGATTTGGAATTGCATTGGTGGTGCATCATAGACTTTGAGTTGATGGGTTCTCATGGTATTATATTAAACCCTAATAAATTTCAGTTTTGTAGAAAAGAGATCGATTTTGCTGGTTTCCATTTGAGTAGTAATACAATCGCACCTCTTCCTAAATATCTATCCTCCATCCATAATTTTTCAACCCCAAAGTCCATTACCGACATCCAGTCATGGTACGGTTTGGTAAATCAAGTGTCACACTACGCGCAGTTACAAAAGCTGATTGAGCCTTTTAGCCAATTCTTATCTCCAGCTACGAAGTTCTTCTGGGATGGAGACCTTGATCAAATCTTCCATGAACCGAAGGATGCAATTCTAGAGGCCATCAAAGAGGGTGTTGAAATATATGATGTACAACGTAGGACGGCTTTACGATGTGACTGGTCAAAAGAAGGCATCAGTTTTTATTTAATGCAGAAGCATTGCGATTGTATCTCCTCATACCCAGATTGTTGTGAAGATGGATCTGTGCGGATCTCGGTTCTTGAAGAAGTCTGAAGAACGTTACGCTGATGTTGAGGGTGAGGCTCTCGCTGTAGCGTGGGGGCTCGAACAAACTCGATATTTCATGATGGGTTGTGACAATTTGGTGATTGTAGTCGACCATAAACCATTGACGAAGCTACTTGGTGATCGCACGTTGGACGAAATCTCGGATTGTTCCGTATCAAACAGCGAACACTTCCCTGGGTATATGAAATATATTGGATGCCAGGTTAGCAAAATTCGTTTAGTGATGCTTTATCTCGTCACCCAAGCACCCGGGAAGAACAAGCTGATTTTATATCTCTTATTAACTCTGCAATTGCAGACTTTGACTCTGATCAGCTCGATATATTGAATGTTGATGTCTCTTCTGTTCAAACAGATCTCATTAAGGTATATGCTATTACCTGGGAAAGGGTGCAACAGGCTACTTATGAAGAATATGAGGGATTTAAATGTTTAATTGCTAAAGATATGGATGGGAATTATGTTGATTTTTGGACCTATAGGCATTGACTCCATGTTTACGATGATGTCGTTATGTGCCATGATAGGATTGTTATCCCACCCTCACTCCGTCGAGAGGTACTCGGCAATATCCATGCTGCTCACCAGGGAACTGCTGGCTGACTGGTACTGCTCATTCAACCTTCTTCTGGCCTGGGATATCCCATGATATTGATTGAGAAAGGAAATCATGTAGAAGTTGTAATAAGAATGCTCCCTCACAGCCCTGTCCTGAGCCAATACCTCAACCCCTTTCCAACAACCCCTTTCGAAGCTATTGTTGCTGACTACTTTGTCATAAATGCTGTTGGTTACCTAGTAATTGCTGACCATCTGTCAGGTTGGACTGAGTGCTATTTAACAAAAAGTAGTTCAGATGAAGCAGGATCTAAAGGTCTTATCCTGTTATTAAAGAGATTTTTCGGAACTTTTGGTGTGGCTCGGGAGCTCTCAAACGATGGTGGTGGACAGTTTATTGCTGACGACACTAAAGACTTTTTATCGAGGTGGGGGGTAGTGACCTGTCTATCTGCTGCATATAACCCACAATCTAATGGGCAAGCAGAACTCTCTGTAAAGTCAACCAAACGCCTACTGATAGACAATATCGGACCAGATGGTGCGTTGGACACTGAGAAATTTTTACGTGAAATACTTATCAAGAAGAATACCCCTGATACTATGACCAAGCTTTCCCCAGCTGAGATTGTGTTTGGACGAAAATTAAGGGACAAAATGCCTCGCAATGATAAGTCATTTAATGTCTTTTATGATAAGTCCATCCGCCCTGCTTGGACAAAGGCTTGGCATGAAAAAGAAGTTTTGTGCGAACAAGGTATCAAGGGTGCCAAAGCATAATAAATCATTGCCACCCCTCGCCATAGGAGATTCCGTTTCTTTGCAAAACCAGACTGGCACCAAACTAAATAAATGGGATCGAATAGGAACGATACTTGAGGTCCGTGATTTCGATAGTAGACGGCAAAGTAGACGGCACCGGTCGGTTGACCCTACGGAATAGATGTTTTCTTCGTAAATTGTATATTAATAAGGGACTATATGGCAGTCGTAGTATCCCTCGAGATGTTAACATTGGCTCAACTCTGACGTGCCAAGTACACTACCGAGTATGCTACCAAGTACATTACCGATTACGGCAATGCCAGTATCTCCTCTACCCCCGTATAATCATTCTTCTCCACGAAAGCATATTTCATCTAATGGCGATGTACCCAATAGACAGTCTCGTCGTGTACAAAAACCACGTTCAGTATACGATGCCACATGTTACTCCGAGTTCAGGAGATGAATAGTGTCTCCCGAACTGATGGGGGGATGTATGATATTTGTATGATATTCTTGCTTCATTTTATGTTACACTATATTTGTTCTATTTAGATATACATGGAAAATATATGAAAATATCAAGAGGTTGAACTATCCTTTAGTTTTAAGATAATGTTTTAACACAGCATGCCTTCAAAAGTCACTGTGGGCCTCTTAACTTAATGGTTCTTAAGAGTTAACGGTAAAAATGCTGAATATTCTTTAAAATTGTCAGTATTGATTGATTTATCTGACTTTAATGAATAAAGACATTTGAATTGATTTTCGTCAAAAACACAAATGAATCAATTGAATCCGAGTACCAAAATCAACCTGGAGATTTTCTCACAAATTTGGGATGTATCCTGACTGTTCAAGTTGTATTTCTATCTAACAAAGCCCGAAGTAATATTATTAAATGTTGTTTTGTAGAGAAAAACAAAAATAGTGCAAAGTTTCACGAATAAAACATTCAATATCATGTTTTCCACCATTGTTTGACAATTTTCATGTGATTTTTCACAAAAATAGCCTTATCTCAGCAAATAATAAATGGATCAAAAAATCATACACCAAAATTTAAGTTAGGCTTTCTGCAACATCATGAAAAAAATATATTTAAAAATCGATTATCATATCATGGTGTAATGTGTTGTCAAAGCCTTACATTATTTTTTGACTCACCTGGTAGCAGATTAATCTAGGCTTAGAAATTTCCGTGAACAGAAACTTCCTTAGTACCACAATTTGCAATATTTTTGCATTTCGCTAAAATTTGAAAAATAACCAATTTTCACAAAATCAGGCATGAGAAATGTGGCAAATGGGCACATGTTTTTTTATATTTATTGATATGATAAGTAACGGTATTTGTTGAAATAGTGTTAGTCTAAGAGCACACAAAAAATCATCTTTAATATGGATTGAGAGTTGATGAGAATAAAGAGAAGGGTGAACTTTTAACAACTCTAGAATTGAAAGAATGAGAAAAATCCCTTTAAATTGTTGATTGCAGTCTTAGACTTCACAAATAAGCATTATTGATAGTTTTTGGTTTACAAAAGTTTCTAACCCCTAAGTATTTGACCAATAGATTTTAACAACACTGTACTTTTCATGTTTTTATGTTTTTTGCTGTATTACTCCTCATAATTAATATATCAATACATGCTAATTATGATGTTCTTTACAAAATTCCTCTCCTGACCCGCAATGTAAGAAAGTGTACACCACTTATGGAAAAGTGATATATATCCACGTGTTTAATATGCTTCTGACTGTTTATTTCATTTGCTCACTTTTTGAATTTTCAATAGGCACCCACTACGTTTTTTTAATAGTCACGTTACACTTAAGGTGTTTCTTAAAGTTTAGACCTGTCATATGATACAAGCATGTAAGTGTGTATGTCATGTTAGTTATATGTCAAGTTCAGTCATCTTATGGTCCCTAAATAACATTTCTGATCTATTAGCGAAATGTTGAGAATCAATTTGAATGATTAATTTTAGGTCCTTGTAGAGACACATTTTTGTAAAAATAAACATAAGAGGAAATTTTTTTTGAGGTTTAGACAGGACTTCTTCAAAACTTCTTGAAATGATTTAAAACACTTCAAATAGTTGAAAAAAATTACTTTTTTTATTGGAACCAAATATAGTCCCTGTAAAAAAAAGTCCTGTTAACCACACCGGGTACATTAAATTGGTTCTGATAGATGCACGAAAGTACACACACACACACACACACACACACACACACACACACACACACACACACACACACACACACACACACACACACACACCTCTTCAAGGTTAATTGGGAAGTTTTCACCTCTCATAGGTTCAGTGTGAACACGATTAAATAAAACGTTTAATACGGATTCCGCCCCCCTAGTGGTTTTATTTCGATAACTCAAAAATGGAAAACAATTAGCCCTTGTACTTTTCTGACTTTTAGTTTTATTTAGTTTAACATATTTTTGCCAGATTTGAGGTCAATATGACCCCCCCTGTCATATTATACTATTCTTTTCAAGATATGTTAACATCTTCACCAGTTTTTTCTAAATTCGGAGCTAGTGGCGTCATTTTTTGGCACTTGGCAGGATTTTCCATCATTTTCCCTATATTTACGTCATCAGGAAAAAGTGCTTAAGCCTGCAAAATATTGGAACAAGGGGTATTTTTATTTATTTTACTGGTATATCTTATGAAGGACTATAGCTCTACCACGTTTATGCTTAATTGCTTCATTTAAGAGAGAGAGGGGGCGGATTCCCCCCCCAGTCTTAATAGGGTTAATTTGAAGAGATGCAATCAGCTCACCATTAAGATTGATATAATTTCGGCTTTCAGTTTGATGACACCAGATTCAATATATACAAATTCATTTGACGTGTTTTTGCACATGCTGTTATTTTCAGTGCTTTTCTGTATAGGGTTTCTAGTTCTCTTATCAAAAAACTGCTCCAGATTTCTGTTGAATATAGAAGGGAGGCATTTAAAAAAAATTCAGAACCTTGCATTTGACAGTTATTGCATATAAAATCTTTTGCTGATGTTGGATTTATGACCATGAAACCTAATTTTAGTATGTTCAAGCTAAATCTTTTTTCTTTGAAAGCATTTAGTAGAACATTGCATTTGGCTATGAATAGGTCTCAGTTGGTGAGATGGCTGCGTCATCTGCATGTAAAAGGGTGTGCAACATTTCTATTATTGGTTATTCAATGCATTTGTTTTTAACAATATCTATGTTTTATGCCTGTAAATGAGGTAAAGATGTCAGATAACTTAGACTCACCAAAAAGGATGGATTCTATACCAAGTTTGATTAAGGATTCAAGGAGAAGAGGTCTCTACACTTTATCAAAGGCCTTTTCAAGATCAAAGAAGTCGATAAAGAGAGCTTTCTTATTCTTCTTTATCATATTGATTATAACTCGCAAAAATTTGCATGGTAGTCAATTTGCATGAAAGAAAATCTTTATAGATATAGTCTGGCAAGAAAGACTCATTTTTAAACTTTAACAAAATGGTGTTTCAGGAAGCCTCCAATGTTTTTCAGGATTACCTATCTAATAATAGAAAACATTTTTAATGTGAAAATTGTCTCCAAGTCCAATTCTCACAAACACCAAGGTGTCATCTTGGACACAAAACTATCTTTTAATTTTCATATCACTGAGAAAATTAATAAGGCAATAATTTATTAAAGTTATTGTCTGTTTCAGATTCTGTAAGACTTATGACGAAAGTGTCAGTATCTTAAGGTTCCCATGACCCTTTTTCATTCAGTTTTAAAGAAATAAAGGAAGAAGCTATAAGAAAAAAGATCAGAGAAAAAAAAATCAGAAAAAAGAGAAGGAGGAAGGTGAAAAATGAAGAAGAAAATCAGCAACTATGAGAAATTATGATCAGCTCAATCGGTATTGATTCAAAAGCCTTATCTTTCCTGCGTTCATTACCTATATACATTTGCTGGATCAATATTTCAGGAGATGCGATTTTTGCATTAACCCTATTTTGTATGGGGGTGGGGGGTGGGGGGTGGGTGGGTGGTTTAAAAATCTTTTAAACGCGTTGCGCTTTTACTCTGTCCTTTTATGACTTTTATTTTTTTTCTATCTTGCATGTTCACACAAA